>JAJTIZ010000272.1:0-33231 GCA_021365335.1 Phaeosphaeriaceae sp. PMI808
CGAGGTCCCTGCTCGATTGTACAGATCCGACCTCAAAGCACTCGCTCTATCTGACATAAGTCTAAAGGTCTTTCACGTAACTGTCGTACGGTGCTGAGGAAGGCAGGGCTATTAATTAGCCGACGAAATACTTATACTACAAAGCTACTCTTAGAAAACTAACGATTGAAGCATTAACTAGAGCTTGCTCAGCCTTAAATAAAGCGGAAGAAAATTATACTAGATCTAAATTTATGATTTGCTACTATTAAGATTATTGTGGCAGTAAGGGAGAAGGCTGCTGCTAAGGAAGCTGCTACAGCACTCAATTTTAATGAGATAACCGCCAAAAAGGCAGCAGCAGAAGCAGTAGCTCGGACTCTTAAATCTATGTGTATACAGTTTCAAATATAATCGGTTTCGTTCAAATATACTCGATTTCTTATCGTCCTCCGATTTTGGTATCGTGCGCGTAATCCCCTGCTGCGCGTAACCCCCCCCTGTTAGCTTATTGGAAACAGTGGTACGCGGGGAATTATTACGCCAAGCAGTGGTAAGGCGGTCTTTTGCCGCTTGCGAAAGTGCAGCAAACCTGTTGCCTAATACTAAGCCACACTGCTGCATAACCCTTTCAAACACCACGATCCGTCCAATTTTTTGGTTTCGCTAGGACTTTCTTGCCTACAAACATCACTCAGCAACGCAAACCTCTTTTGGGACCTCCTAGAACATCATTCAGCTGTTGGGTCGCTCGTCGATTTCCGTCATGTCTGAGTGCGCAGACGGGTTGGTAGCCCACATTCCCTGAATCCCATCAATTCTCGATCTCGGCCTAACCTGCAGTCCAACAGAGAAGCGGACGTGTTCAAGAATGCCATCAAAGCATTTGATGACTCGTTTACAGAGCAGGAAAAGGCAGAATACTTTTCATTCAAGAGTATTGACGAGATGTTTGAGTCCGTTCAAAAGAATGCCGCACAACATTCCACCTTGCGGGAAGGTCCTATCCAGCGATTTAGTCAAGGCGTCCAGAGACTCAATAATTCTTTGGAGCCCTACTTCATGGTGATCACGACATGCATTCAGGCCGATCCGCGCGTCGCTGGCCTTGTGTGGGGATCTCTGCTGCTCATATTCCGGGTACGTATTCATCACAGCCGCTGTGCGCTGTATCTTCTAATTTGCTTGAAATAGCTTTGCAGTAACTATTCTTCATTCCTGGATAAGCTAACGGATGTCCTCAACTCCATGTCCGACGAACTTTCGATTTACTCTCTGCAAATAAATGCCTTGACACGCGAAAGAGCGGAGGACAAAGACAAGTCAACCAATCCTCGACTGTACAGGGCTCTTTCACATCTTTATATTGATCTAGTTGGTTTTTGCCAACACATTCGCAATCTCCTGTCCAGCAACCGTAAGTGAATGATTGGTCTTTGATTCATCAATCCGATCACAATACTGATGTCCTTCTAGGATTTCGCCACCGGCTCAAGTTTGCTACAAGCATCGCATGGAAACCATTTGATACTCATTTTGCCGAATACTTGCGTCGAATGGTTCATCATAAGCATCTATTGAATCTCGAACTGAAAGCAGCATCAACAGTGGAGCTTATCCATCAATATGATGTCATCGAGAAAGCGGTTGCAGAAGTCAGGAGAAACGGGGATATACAAGCCTCTGAGCTTCGCAAACTTGAAAACAGGCTTGCTCGTACGTGTCAGGCGCTATGAAACCATAATATGGATTACTAACCCTGGGGGCATAGAATCCTCGTTATCAAACGTAAAATCTTGGCTTACCCCACCTCTATGGCAGCCAGCCTTAGAAGCAGCAGAATCCAAGCGATGCCCCAGTACAACCTCCTGGTTTATCAAGTGTCCAACGTACCAGGAATGGCGTACCAAGCTCAACGTAGCCGATCTTGCTTCTCCTTCCTCCCCAGCTCTGAATACATCAGGTCAATTACTTCTCCTTCAGGGTAAGAAACTTCATGTTCTACTGGCCCGGCTAATAGCTAGTATAGCAAAACCGGGCTATGGTAAAACCATCATTTCTGCAAAGATTGTTGAGGACTGCAGATTCGACACTGTCACAAAGCGAGGGCCCAATTCGATGCAAAAATTATCGTCCCGCGCAGCTTCAAGCGCGTTCTATTTTTTCAACAAGCAGGATCCGACTCAGGCTACCTCTGGTTCCGCTTTTCGAGCCCTTATCGCACAATTGTTACACATCCATCAGGATGACCACGAAGCAATCGATTTGGCCCTTTTGATGACCAACCGCAAAGGTTGCGGTCAAATTGCAGCTTCAGATGCGGAAGTGTGTGATCTTCTAGCGATATACCTCAAGCGACTCCCCGCGACAACATTGATTTTCGACGGCGTCGACGAATGCCACGACTGCAACGACTTCCTGCGCTGCTTGAGTATAATATCAGCTGATACGGGTTGCAAAATACTCCTCAGCAGCAGACCTACGGTAGACTTCAACAACTACTTCCAGAGTTTTGAGTCAAGCACGATGATTTTAGAGGACGAAGCAAACATTCACGATATCGAGCGGTACGTTCGGCCGGAAGTTCAAGATCTCTTCCTGAATGAGAAACTGGACGAGAGCGAATCTTTAGAAAATATTGTCAGCCAAATCTGCAAGCGATCTCGATCCATGTTTCTGTGGGCAAACCTCATGGTCGGATATCTGAAATCAGATTTCTTAACGCCCGCAGATCGACACGAAGCAATCTCCGAGCTGAATACATTCGAAGATTTGGATGTATTATATCTTCGAATACTGCATTCCGTCAAGAAACAATGCAAAGGCAAAAAAGCTTGGGTGAACGTTCAGAGGCTTTTCCAATGGGTATCCATGGCTAGGCGCCCTTTGCAGGTTAGCGAACTCCGAGTCGCCCTCGCTATCGAAATCGGAAAGCCTATCTCAACAAATCGTTATCTTCGGAGGTTCGAAACCACTGTGGCAAAAATGTCCGGCGCACTTATCGAGATATCAAAAGAGGGCACTGTTCGATTCATCCACTTATCGGTGTTGGAATTTCTGATCGGAGCTATGGAGTTGTCAAAAAGCCTCCTCGGAGACGGACCACCGCCCTTGGTTATCGTACCCCGCACTCTTCATTGCTCTCTCTCCGCAGAGTGCATCTCCTACCTACTACATAGCTTGCCCGGCCGGCCTCTCAGTGGATCCTCTCGCATTAGGCTTGACCCTAAACAGTTGTTGGAGAAATACCCGATGTCATTGTACGCAACGCAGTTCTGGGCATCTCATGCACATGAGGCTCTAGCGGCTATACAAACTACCTGCAACAGCACCGTTACCGCAACAAGAGCTCTCATTGACACGATTACAAGCTTTATCTCAAACAAGAGTGCAATCACAGCCTGGACTGAGGCATCCTGGACGTTTGGGTCACCTCCAGACTTATGTGATCTTTCCGACGAGGCTGGAGAGTTGTTCGTCCTTTTCGTCCAAGACCTTGAACGGATGAACCAGCAATGGGGACCAATACTGCAAGCCGCCCCAAACGAGCTCTGGGGACCCAGTATTCCTGCATTCATGCAATCACCGTTTTGGGTGGGAACAGATTCAGCTCGTGTATCGGTCTTGGGCACAAATCTGGAGCACGCGCCGAATGATCACCGAGCCAGTCGTCGGAGTGATCCATTAACGATTGCCTCGCGGACATCACGGAATGGGCTTGAAGTGGGAATAATCAATATTTGGCCAAGTAGGTAGGTCCTCCCAAAATCACGGCCCGTTTTTTTCCTTCGCGCCTAACTTTGCCCAGGCTGTTCGAAGAGCTACATTGCCCAAGCATGGTCGACATCAGCTCTTGTAGCAGAGACTGGTACGTGAACTACACAGTTGAGAGAATAGCAGATCAACAAAATGTCTTTTCGATGACTTTCGAACTACCACCGGACAACGTCTTCATCGTGCTAAGGCGAGCCTCTCGCTCTGGCGATGGAAAACAATTCTCCTTTCCAGTGGCATTCTCCGAAGACCTACGCCAGATTGCGATACTTGGATGTGTTCTCAAATTGATCCCGCCAGAATGCCGCTCGGCGAAAAATGAGTATTCCTTCCATTCACAGAATCTGATTTTCTTACCAGAAACGACAGACCACGCCTTCGACCCGAAGCTGTCGTTCTTCTCACAAGAGGTCAGACTTTCAGAAATATTAGCGGAGGGGACCACTGGAGACGATTGGTACCGAACAGAGTTCTCTCCAAAGGGTAAATACCTCCTTGTAATAAGGGGATGCGTGGCACCAGGATCATTCAGCCCAAATCGCAGCTTCTACGGTAACTGGCAATTGATAGTACATCGGGACGATAACCGACCGCATGAGCAACCTAACTTTGAGTACCTCGCTCAGCATCGTACGACAGCTTCTGCCTTCGCCGATCGGAACTTTGTTTTTCATCCTTTTGCGCCAGTTCTGGCCATCTCAAGGCTTGGTAATGTCGTGTTATGGTTTTTCGAGGACAAGCGTAAGTGGGATTCTTTTGAGTATTTTATGTAGTAAATTTGTGACGCAAGACGACTAATTTACATGACAGCCCCGCGAACAGTCAGCGTCTTTCAAGAACCGCTTCGTGGACTACACTTCTCTGCTGATGGAAACTTCATCTACGGGAAATCTACCGAGGCTTCAACGCATGGACAACTCATCACTATCCCGTTTTCCAATGACATCGGCATCAAAGTAATAGACCATCGCCCATCGGCCTTGAACTTGAACAAGTCTCAGGCGGACACACGACGTCGACTGAATACACAACATAGCTTACAGCTTGCCGTTCGCGGTGGACCCAGAATGACCAACCGAGACATCGTAACCAACACAGCACCCCTACCTTCAGTTTTGGATTCTGGCCGATTCGCTACTGGCCACTGCAACGGAAATTCCAAAGCATACATGCTTCAACAGGACATGACTGAGAATTCCCGCGTTGTTCTTCATGAAATGGATGAAGATGGAAATGCAAAACAACATCACCTAACTTTACTCCCACAGAGCTCATCTCTAGAGCATTCTCATGCTACGCTCCTACTATCCACCTTCTCTTGCGGCGATAAAAGGAAAAGGGAGATAGGACTCGTGATTAACAAGTCGGCTCAGGAAACCTATTGCGTTGACGAGGTCTCGGACTTCGCCCTTCCGGCGTTGTTCACAAGGACTGTTGAGTCGATACCCACATATTGTGAGAAATCGCCAAGTGGACGTCTAGAAGACAGTGGTGGAAACAGTACGAAGAGGAGGAAAATCGTGAGTAGACACAACCTGAGGGATGTAAATGATTGCCAGAGCAGCACAGACCCAGAATAGCTGTAGGCGCAATTTAAATGCTCTCCTCTTCCTCCATAGAGCTAGAAGTTGGCGGCACCTGTTCCATCTTGATGAGATGCAGTCAATTCTGGTGTTGTATTACAACTTAACTGATGATGGATAATGTGGGAATTAGCTGCGTGCGAGCATGGTTTTATCCTGCCCTGCAGACTTGCCAACAAGCAAGTAATTCTTGGCACTTGGTTAGCGGAAAGAGCACAATAGTGTGGCTCACCACCTGATGCCCAGCCCCACCTAATGCCCGTTTTTTCCCCTTAGCCCCCCCCTCTATCTCAACAACTACTTCTTCTATTAACTCTAAATTTTAGTATATCTTATAAATAGCTATTAGAAATTACTTTATCTATTTTTTTTTAAAAAAAGTTTAATATTAGTAGAAATATTAAACTTTAAAATATTTTAGTATTTTTTACTTATTTATTAATAACTATATTATAAAGCTTAATTAGAAGCTATAAATCTTAATATAGGTTATCTATATATATATTTAATAGTTATAAATATTAGTTATAATTAATACTAAATACTTATTAAGTTATTTAAAGCTAAACTTTCTATAAAACGCTTAATAAAAATATCTTAAATATAATAGTTATTTTATATAATAATAATAACTTTTTTAATTTATATATATTTATTATTATTTATATAAGTTATATTAAAGTCTACTTTATTAATATTTAGCTAAATAAGTAAATTTTTATTATATAGTAGTAACGTGTTTTACTACTAAGTAAGCGATACTACTAAGTAAGTGGCTCTAAAACCTATCTCTTATACTACCCGATATTACCTTCGCTTATATAGCTAATCGGTAGCTCTACGGTAGTATAGTATAATATAGGGTAGTACTCTCTAGATATAATTTATATAGGCTTAACTACCTAAATAGGTAAACTAGAGTATATTAAGATATAGTTATATATACTAAGATTACTTATTTACCTTATTTAAGTAATTAGACTAGTACTAACCTTTATATAGAGGGATTTAGTAGTAAAGTAGCTAAACTTAGTTCTCTTTAGTTATCTATATAGAGCTAAGTTACTAGAAATCTTAGATAAAGCTACTCTTATAGTACTCCTACTACCTAATACTACGTAGTTAGAGTTGGTTTTCTACCTATTTAACTTATACTATATATATAGCCTATCTTATCGCATGTTTATATAAGTAGCTCTATTAAGTTAAGACTATATATACTATACTTAGTAGTAATCTACGAACTCCTAGAGTTAGATTACTAGTAGGAGTAGCTACTTCTAGTAAGTATTATAGTCTATCTTATATTTTAGTAAGGATTACTTATAACTATTAATAAGTGTAATATTAATTAAAAGTAATAATAGTAGCCTCTAAGTCTTGCGATAAGCTTAGAGGATTAGATAATAACTTTATAATTAATTAAATTAATCTACGCTACCTATAAAGTAATTATAGGAGTTAATTAAAATAGGTATATTAAGTAGTAAATATACGTAATTTCTAAATAATCTTCGTACTTAAGACGCGCCTATCTATAAGGTAGCTAGCTAGAGTCTATTTCTACTAATAACTACCTCTAAATTACTAATAGTTATAGTAAATAATATAATATTATTATCTCTCTACGTAAATATACTAATAAGTTAATTTTAAGTAGTAGTATAATATATAGTACCCTATATAAGTTAATCGCGCTAAGCTTTATAAGCTACTAGCATATCTAAAAAATATTCTAGGAGTAAAGAGTAAGCTTTAAGCTATAAGGTAGGTAGTATAGGTAGTAGTAGAGGTAGGAATTAAGAGATCTTAAGTTTATTAAATTTATTAGTAATTACCTTATTAATCTTATAAGGCGTAGAGCTAGTTTAAATAGTACTAGTAGGTCTAATACTATCTTACCTAAGCTATTCTAGTAGCTTAATAGTTATAAAGAGATTATTAAGCTAGATTATATACTTACCTAGTAGTAGGAGATACTAAGTAGTATCTCTAGCGCGTATATTAAGTATAAGATTAGTAATAATAGCGTAGGTTATAGAGAAGCCTTTAATTCCCTAGTAAGGGCTAATTTTATATAGCCTATTACTAGGTTTTAAACCTTTAGTATAGAATTACTAATTTAAGTAATACCTAGAGTTAGCTAAAAACTAGGTTTTAAATCTAGTACTAGTAGCTTTATAAGCGATTATAGTTATCTTCTTAGTACGCCTATAGAAGTACTATATACTCTTATCTACTACTAAATTTAGCCCTAGCTACTAGTACTATTAGCTTACGCGTTAGATATACTTAAATAGCTTATATACGCGCTTAAAAGTTAATCTCTAAGTATTAAAGTTTAAGTTATAGACGTGGTATAGTAGGTAAATATATATAAACCTATCTATCTACTTAAAATATTTACGCGCTATAATCTAGCTTATATAGTAAGTTATACTAAATATTAGGTTATCTCGCTAGTAATCTACTACTCTCGCTTTATAGTAAACTCCTATATAGATTACTATAGCTAGCTAGCTATAGATTTTATATACTATAACTAGTACTTATATACGCGTAGATTACTAAGTAAGACTTTCTAAGAGCTTGAGTTAAGCGTTAAAGTTTATATATATAATAATTTTATTAATAGTTTTATTATTCTAGTATAGCTAGAATAGCTCTAGTAGTACCTTACTACTTACGTAAGGAGGTAAGTATAGGTAACCTCTAAGATACTTATTTTCAATATATAGTAGCTACTATATTAGCGTAGGAGCTACTAGTAGTATAGGAGGCTTTCTCCTACCTCTATAGCGTATATAATCCTCTTTTAGGACTAGGTTATTATTAGACCTACTATACTCTAGTATTTTAGGTATAATTTAGGGTATTTTAGTAGGCGTAAAGATATAGTAGTATATAAGTTAAATAGGTAGATAGAGGAGTTAAGGTTATAGCCTTAGTATTAGCTCGTACGTTAACTAGTATTATATATACGAAGGTAATATTAGGTAATATAAGGGATATAAAATCCTACTTAGTAAGTAGCTCTATCTCTAGAACTACTAATTAGAACTAGCTATAAATTTTATAATAGAGCTATACCTAAGTAAATAAACTAAATCTAGAATATCTAAGCTTTAGCTTATATAATTAGGAAGCTATTTAGAAAAGGCTATTATTTAGCTCCTATACTTTAGTATCTCTATAAATACTAATTATAGAATTTAGATATTTTAAATAGTATATACTAGTATATATAGAAATCTACTATAAAATTTATAGCTAGTTCTAATTAGTAGTTCTAGAGATAGAGCTACTTACTAAGTAGGATTTTATATAGGTTTTAGAGCTACTCGCTTAGTAGTATCGCTATTAAGAGTCTACTAAGATACTAGAGGTATATTAATAGAGTAAGATTAATTCTTAAAGATAAAGTAAAGTTAAGAGGGATAGGTCTTACTTAGTATAATAGAGTATAGAAGTAGTAACTTAAATAGCTATATAATTTATTAAGTTAAATATAATAAGCTATAAGGGTTTATTACCTATAATTATATATATTTCTTAGATAGTTCTACTTAGTATACTTAGTACTTAGTATTAACTAAGTACTACTAATTACTAATTACTAAGTATATTATATAACTAATATTATACTTAGTACCTATTATATAGAGGCTAAAATATTTAGTAGGGTAGGATTATAATACTATCTCTCTTCTATCTTAGTCTTATCCTAAGGCTACTTATATATAATATAAGGCCTATCTAATCTTTAGTAGTAGGTTTACTATAATACCTAAACCTTCTACTTTATCTAGTACTATTTATTATTATTACCTATATAAATTTATTAATTCTTTTAGTAAGGTTATAGTCTAAAAGTATACTACCTATATATAATACTAGTAGGTATATAAGGTTTACGTTTAGTTAGGAAAGTAAAGTAAGTATTTAAAATAGAGATAATATTATAATATCTATATAATAGAATTAGAGTTCTATTAGTTAGTAAAGGAGAAAGATAAATTATAAAAATTAATAAAAGAAAGTTATAAGGTATAGCGCGAAGTAATATATCTTTAAGAGAAAGCTATAGAGGACCTTTATATTACTAAAGCGTATAAGGAGTATCTATAATAGTAAATAGATCTATTAGATTATTATATAGAGAAAGTAATATTAGTAGAAGAATAGAGTATTAAGGACTAAGAAGAGGTAGATATAGAAAATCCTCTTATTCTATTTAAGAGTCCTTTAGAAAGTCTAGTATTAAACTTATTACTAAGTACTTAAAGTACTTTTAAGAGTTTACCTTTTAATTTTTAGGAAACTCTAATACTAGTTCCTAAAAGTTCTTCTTCTTAACTTTATAGTATATATTCTTATTTCTTCTATATTATTTTATAGACGTTACCTTTATATAGTTATTATTATTCTTCTACTTATATATAGAAGTAAATATAGTATCTTTTTCTTATTTTCCTAAGTAATTCTTTATAGTTCTAGAGGTTAGCTTCTAGTTCCTATATATTTTCTAATTCTAAGTAGCCTTTCTATTTAACTAACTATTCTTAGTAGAAGTTATTATCTTAGAATTCTTCTTATCCTATCTCTTAGTATCTATAGAGATCTTTAACTTTAAATTTATTTTCTTCTTCTATTTTATAGTAGAAGTTATACTATAGTAGTATATTTTAGTTAGTAGGTTCTAATTTACTTATATAGAACCTAGGGTAGATTTTTATATCTTTTAGGAGTTCTAAGGTATAGTTAACTAGTCTATTTTATTCCTTAATTAAAAATAGTCTAACTTTAATATTATTAAGTCCCTTACTTAGTTATTTTATATATAGATTCTTTATATATAAATATACTTTATCCCCCTCTTTTAGCTAAGGTACTATTTTTATTTTTTATTAGTATATCTAATACTACTTTCTTATACTTTAAGTATCTTATCTTATATTTCTTTATATACTTTTTTAAGTATATTTATAGTTACTATTACTACTTATACCTTTAGTCCTAGTAATATTCTTTTAAATAGGTTTAAATATCTTCTATAATTTATAAAGAATAGTATTCTTCTTATTAATTCTAAGAACTTATTATTATACGCAAGTTATACTATAAGTAGTAATAATACCTAATTATTTTATTAAGTATTAATATATATTTATAGATATACCTTTATTATATAATTTATTCTTTCTATTTATCTATCTATCTATAGATAATAAGCTATAGATAGCTTTCTTTTCGTTCCTATTAATACTAATAGCGTTACCTAAAAGTTTAATATAAAGAGCTTATCTCTATTACTAATAATTAACTTTAGTATTCTATAGTATCTAATTAATTAATCTAGGAATATAAATACTAACTATTATATAGTATAGTTAATCCTAAATAGTATTATCTCTACGTATTTAATAAATCTATATATAATAACTATTATTATATTATAAATAATTTCTATAGCTAGGTCTTTTAATAGTAGTAGTCTTATTATAAAGTCTATTAAGATATCTTCTTAGGGAAATTCTAGTAGTTCTATTACTTATATTATACTATATAGTATATAAGTACTATATTTATTTTTCTAATAGTTTATATATTTTCTAATAAAGGTTATTACCTTATCCTTTATATTATTAAACTTGTAGTTTTATCTAATAAGTTCTATAGTTCTTATAATTCTAGAGTATCTATATACTAGATTATTATAATATTATCTTATAATTACTTCCTATAATTCTTTAGGTATATTATTTATAATTATTATAAGATTATTAATTTCTTAGTTTATATTAATCTTATTTACTAGTCCTAAGGATCTATCCTAGTTATACTTTAGTATAGTACCTTTAATAGTTTCTTTTATTCCTATAATATTATATCTTTAGCTTAAGGCGTCTACTCTACTATTATCTTTTCCTAGTATATATATAATTTAGAATTTATATTATCCTAAGAGTTCTAACTATCTAATTTATTATTAATTTAGTACTTTAGTTATTATAAATATAACTAAGTTCTAAGTAACTTTCTACGTAAATTCTCTTATATTTTAGTATATTTACTATTATAAGTAATTCTTTATTATATATATTATATTATTCTTCTAGTCCTAAGAACTTTCTAAAGTAGTAGGCTATTAGGTACTATTTCTCTTCGCATTCTTATAGTACTACTATACTATATATAAGGTCTAATATATTAGTCTTAAATCTTAATACTTCTTCTCTATAGAATAGTACTAATATAGGTAGTATTATATAAACTATCTTAAGTTTATTAAATACTTCCTAGTATTCTTTTATCTATAACTAAGGTATATCTTTCTTTATTAGATTTATAAGTAGTAAGACTTTTCCTAAAAAGTTCCTTATAAAGTATCTATTAAAGTTAATAAATCCTAAGAATAACTATATTTCTTTAATATTCTTTAGTTCTTTCTATACTTTAACTACTTTAATCTTTTCTTTACTTATTTTACTCCTTTAGTACTAATTATATATCTAAGAAATTTAACTTCTATCTTATACTATTTATATTTTCTAGTTTTAGCTTTAGATTATACTAGTCTAAGTTTCTTAATACTATTTTAATATATTATTTATATTCTTCTATAAACTATAAGAAGATTAATATATTATCTAAATATACTATAACTTATTTATCTAGGTATTCCCTAAGTATATTATTAATTAATACTTAGAATATAGCTAGTATATTAGTTAGCCTAAATAGTATAACTATATACTTATAATAGCTATAGTATATTCTAAACGCTATCTTCTATTCTTTACCTTCTTTTATTCTAATTAGATAGTAACTATCCTATAGATCTAGCTTTATAAATATCTTTATATATACTAGTTAATCTTATAATTCTATAATATTTAGTAGTAGGTAGTAGTTCTTTATTATAATATTATTAAATTTCCTAAAGTTAATATATACTTAAGGTAGCTCTTATTTCTTTAGTATAAATAATATTAGATAGCCTACTAGTAATATTAATTCTTATATATAACCTCTTATAAGATTCTTCTTAATATAGTCTCTAAGTATCTCTAGCTCTTATTCTAATAGTCTATATATAGGTCTAGAAGTTAGTTCCTTCTCTTCCTATAGTATAATTATATAGTCCTAGAGTTAATACTTTAGTAGAGAGTTTTCTTCTATCCCTTCTATAAAGAGGTAACTAAATTCCTTATACTATTATAGGATATTAGGAATTACGCGTTTCTCTAATACTCTTACTTTATAACCTAATATAGAGGGGTGTAAAAAATAAAGAGTAATTTTTTTTTTAACCTTTTTAAAGTTATATATCTTAACGACTATTATAGCTAGTAAAAAAATAAAATCTTAATTTTATAGAGAAAAAGGTAAATTTTTATTTTCTAATAAAAAATTAGTAATATTATATAATATATATTATTATATTTAGAGTTAAAGTAGAGGTATTTTTTCCTTAATTTTTAAAGTAGTACAACTATTTAATAAGCGTTTAAAAAAGTCTAATTTTTTACTAAGCCTAATTTAGTTAGATAAGATTATATAATTAAATTTATAGTATAGATTACTTATATAAGTAATTTTTTAGGAGGAGAGGAAAAAATAAAAAAAATAGATTAATAGTTAGCTTATGTAATTAATTACTAAAATACTAGTCTAGGGCTTATAAATTAATATCTTTTCGAATTTTTACTTTTACTCTTCTAAATCCTTTAAAATAGTACTAAATCTCTCGAAACTCGAATCTAACGTCTAGCTTCTATTAGAAGCTAATACCTCTCCTAATAAGATAGCTACTATCTTAAAAAAAAATATTAAAGTAATATATAATACTATTAATAGAATTAAGAAGAAAAATGCTATAAAAGTAGAAGATATAAAAAGAAATAAAGGAAGACCTACTAGGGTTTCTAAAAGAGAAAAAAGAGTTATTATAAGAGATATAATTCGAAGCCCTAAGAAGATAAATAAGAGATTAATACTAGAAAACAATCTTAGTATTAGTATAAGAAAGTTACAATACTTTTTAAAAGAGGAGGGAGTTACTATTAATATAGCTACTAAAAAGCCGATAATTTCAGCTTATTCAGCTAAATTAAGGCTTAAGTACGCTAAAGAGCAATTAAAGTTAGTAGAAAAAAAGGGATTTAATCTAAATAAGATTATATTTTCAGATGAAAGCTCTATACAAAGAGGGTACGGAGCTAGGTAAGAGCAATATAGAAAAATAGGCTCTATTAAGGCCGGACGCCAATTAGTTTCTATAACTAATAAAAGTAAGTTTAAAAAAATTCCTAGTAGGCTATTTTATTCTATTTTTTATACCTATTTTTTCTATTTAATTAGTTTTTTTATAACTATAATACTAACTAAGTTATAGCTAGAGATATAACTATCTCAGTTTGGGGATCTATTTGGATAGGAGGACGATCTTAATTAATCTTTATAAGAGACCCTATAAAGACTTTACCTTTCGATAATAGAAGATATATCCGAGAGGTACTAAATCCGGTAGTTAAAAAGTATATAAAACGCGGTTAGTATTACTATCTCTTTTTACTCCTTTATCTATCTATATATATAACTATATATATATATATATATATTAGTTATATTTCTAGTTTATATATTAATTATCTGTTTAGGATGGAGATTTCAACAAGATAACTATAAAATCCATAAAACTAACGCTGTTAAGAGTTGGTTTAAAAGAAATAGAGTTAAGCTCTATCCTTACCCTGCCTATAGCCCGGATTTAAATCCAATTGAAAATGTATGGAGTCTACTTAAAGATAGGCTAAATAAACGCCCTAGAAAGAGTTTAGGTATAGGGATTAATTTAAAGAGTATAGAAGCTTTTAGGCTTACTATAATAGAAGAGTAGAACGCTATAAGCCAGTAGGCTATAGATAATTGTATACTATCTTTACCTAGAAGGTAGGAGGCCGTTAAAATAGCTAAGGGCTATTAGACTAAGTATTAGTCCTATCTAATATATATTTATTAACTAAACTCTAAAAAAACCGAGTTTCTTTATAAATATTAATATAGTAATACAATATATCTATAAACCTAATATATAATAGGTTCTATATAGATAATTAATATATATAAAATATAGGAAAAAAGATACTTAAAATAAAAAGTTGTAAGCCTTTAAACACGGCTTAAAAAGATACCCCTATTTCAGTGAGCTACTATAGCTTAGATACGATTACTAAGCTATATATTTTTATATAACCTAAAAGAGCGAGTTTTTCTCTTTAAAAATATCAACTTTTTATAGCTATAGCTCTTATATTAAGGAAGTTATAATACTTTAAAAAAGGTTAAAAAATGAATTACTCTTTATTTTTTGCACCCCTCTATACCTAGTTAGTATCTATAGAGGTAACTATACTTTTATTATATATTAGTTATAAAGTAGTTAATTTATAAATTATCTTCTTATCTACTATTATATTCTATTAATATATAGGCTTAGATCTATATATATCTTTATAGTCTATCTATAAGAGGTACTAGTATTTCTAATCTATTCTAGGATTAAACTCTTATAACTATAGTAATCCTAAAATAATATCTTTACTAGCTAAGGCTAGAATATTTAGGTATACTTCTATAGTTCTTTTTTAGATAGTAAGTATTATAGTTATCTTATATATTACTACTAGTTCTCCTAGTATAGCTTTTCTATTCGCGATATAGACTAAATAGGGATACTTTTCTCTATAGGCTTAAGTCTAGCTTATTATACTATATTTAGTAATATAAAGTTTATAAATAATCCTAAATCTAATAATACCTTTATCTATTATACTCCTACTATAACTAGGAGTTTAATAAGTTTTTCTATATTAATAGTATTATATTCTCGCTTATTAAGTATAGTTCTAAAAAAGACTTATCTTATTTATACTCTCTTTTTATAAATCTATATAGAATTTTAGCTTTTTATATCTTTTATACTTATCTTATAGATAGTATTACTAAATTAAGTATATATACCTTCTATTAATTAATATATTATTTACTATTTCGTCTATAGTTAATACTCTAGTAAAATATCCTACTTATTATTTATCCTATAAGTATTATTTATAAGTTACTTTCTTATATTTATTCTAAAACTATTTATACTTAAATTTTCTTATTAGGAAATATCTTAAGTTTATCTTATCTAAGTAGTATATAAGATATTTATTATAAAAGTACTATATCTATAATAGTAGTAGGTAGTTTAGGTTTTTATAGTATAACTAATACTATAGGATCCTTATAATTAGTATATTAGATATATTAAGTAGTTTATAAGCTTCTTATATAAATAAGTCTAGTTATAATCTATAATAGATACTATATTCTATTTATCCTTTATCTTACTAATCTTTAATTAAGTAGTAGCTATCTACTAGGTTCTAGATTTCTCCTATAAATCTATTTTATACTATTATATCTTCGCGTTATAGTATTAGGGTTTCTAGTAGTATATAATATCCTAAGGACTCTAGCTTAGTATCTTCTATATAATTATTACTTTTCTTACCTTCTAGCTCCTAATTATCTTAGTTAGAGTATAGGTAATTCTAAACTATTAGTAGCTTTATTCCTAGGTAAGAGTATATAGTAGTATTATAGTAATATCCTCCTCTACTATTTCTATAGAATCTTTCCTTTCTAGTAAATTCAAGGAATTAAATATTCTATTTCCTTATATTTCTTCTCTTAAGGTAGTTATACTTATACTTATTATCTATAAGTTCCTTTTAAGGTATCTATATATATTCTCTACGCGTAGCTTATCTTCTATATATTATTTATCTAGAGTTAGATATCCTAGGTCTTTAAGTTCTTAGTCTTATAGTTAAATAGCTTTCCCTTTATTTAGTATCTTATATACTACTTCCTATTCTTCCTTAGTATTATTACTTTATCCTTTAATTATATTAAGAGATTAGTCTATAACTTAGTATCTCTTACCTATTTATCTCTTAGCTTTATTCTTTAATTAATAGTTCTTTAATAGGTAGCCTAGTTTACTATAGTTATAGTAGGTTCTTATTTCCTTACTATTATCTAGCTTCTTAGAGTAATAATCTTATATTTATCCTCCTAGGTTTATATTATTAATATATATATTATAAGTCTAAAATACCTATAATTACTACTAACCTTAGGTACCTTTATAACCTCTAGTATCTATAGTTTAGCTAGTATTTCTTTTTATATATATAGGTTAGTATAGTATACTTATCTTTTACTTCAAGGCGAAATTTATATAAGTAGTTATTAACTCTAATTAACTATTTAACTAGTTTATTAAGATTATTAATTATAGCTCTACTTCTTATAAGCTCTACTTATACGCTTACTTTTAATCTCTATCTAAATATCCTTATAAGTACCTAATTATTCTATTTAGTCTAGATTAAATAATTTCTAAATTTATTAGTATAACTAGAAGTTAAATAATTCTATTATAGGTCTTAGATAGCTTATTCTATAATAGTAGGTTTATTAGTAAGTTAGAATACTTATTATATTTTATTCTTAAACTTAATCTATTATTTAAATATATTATCGAACTATTATTATTATTATCTATAAATTTTATAAGGTATAGTATAACCTATTTCTTAGCTTTTCTCTTAAGTATATTACTATAAGTATTAGTTAATTATTATTAGATACTTTATCTATTTTAAAGTAGATATTAACTTAAAGTCGCTATAATTTAAGCTTAGTATAGTCTCTATAATAGAGGTCTAGCTTCGCGACCTTAGAGGTTATAGTATAGGTTAGTCCTACCTACTAGTTATATAAATCTATTAACGCGTTACTTATTATAGAGGTATTTAAAGTATTAAGAGTCTACTAAGATACTACAGGTATATTAATAGAGTAAGATTAATTCTTAAAGATAAAGTAAGGTTAAGAGGGATAGGTCTTACTTAGTATAATAGAGCGTAGAAGTAGTAACTTAAATAGCTATACTATTTATTAAGTTAAATATAATAAGCTATAAGGGTTTATTACCTATAATTATATATATTCTTAGATAGTCCTACTTAGTATACTTAGTACTTAGTATTAACTAAGTACTACTAATTACTAATTACTAAGTACGTTACGTAACTAATATTATACTTAGTACCTATTATATAGAGGCTAATATATTTAGTAGGGTAGGATTATAATAGTTACTCGCTTAGTAGTAAAATACGTTAATCTTTTAATATAATAAGTAAATTTTAAAAATAAATAATAAATTTTATAGTTTTATTTTTTTTTATATATATTAGTACTATACTAAAATATAAAAATAGTTAAAATAATAAATTTAAAAGTAATAATACTATTTATATATTCTTTTATAGAATTTACTAAAATTTTAATATAAATAATAGGATTATATATAGTATTTAAAGTTTAATAATATATATAACTACTATAAGTCTTTTTATATACTTAATACTATATAAAATTATATTTAAAATTATAAAACTAATAATATATAAGTTTTATATATAATTTTATTTACTATTCGTAGGCTTCCTCTGCAGCGCGAAAGCATGCGGTAAGCTTTATATAATATTATACGGTGTTCGAGTTGATTCTCTTAAGTAAAGGTATAATTCATAGTTGTTCTTCTACGTACGATCGATCTGCGATCTATATAGGGGAACTATACGCACGGGCTATAGGCCTATGCATCTAGTTACCCCTTTTACTAGAAGCTCTTGCTACACGTACTCTATAGCACGTGATAGCTAGAGCTACTACGTACGGATATTTACCTTATATAAATTTTAATACTATTTAATATAAGTATACTTATTTAACTAAATATTAATAAAGTAGACTTTAATATAACTTATATAAATATATATAAATATATATAAATTAAAAAAGTTATTATTATTATATAAAATAACTATTATATTTAAGATATTTTTATTAAGCTTTTTATAGAAAGTTTAGCTTTAAATAACTTAATAAGTATTTAGTATTAATTATAACTAATATTTATAACTATTAAATATATATATAGATAACCTATATTAAGATTTATAGCTTCTAATTAAGCTTTATAATATAGTTATTAATAAATAAGTAAAAAATACTAAAATATTTTAAAGTTTAATATTTCTACTAATATTAAACTTTTTTTAAAAAAAAATAGATAAAGTAATTTCTAATAGCTATTTATAAGATATACTAAAATTTAGAGTTAATAGAAGAAGTAGTTGTTGAGATAGAGGGGGGGGGGGCTAAGGGGAAAAAACGGGCATTAGGTGGGGCTGGGCATCAGGTGGTGAGCCACACTATAGTCCGTGACAGGTGGCACGTCCCTACAGTAGGCACGTTCACAAACCAAGTACTTGCAAGTACTTGCTTGTTGGCAAGTCTGCTGCCCTGCACTGGCTACTAGGGCTAGATTGACTAATCAGGTGCTGCTTGGCAATAGCAAGTGACAGCAATGTCATTGTTGGATATACTGTGGGCCGATGATGGCATAAACACCGTCCGGAAGTCATATTTAAGCAGACACGGCGACATAGGCTTAATACATGACTTATCGTAATACCACACAAGATGCATGTAAGCATCTTCCGTAGCAACGATCTGTCTCTTTGTCTGCTTAGG
Source organism: Phaeosphaeriaceae sp. PMI808 (assembly GCA_021365335.1). Lineage (NCBI taxonomy): Eukaryota > Fungi > Ascomycota > Dothideomycetes > Pleosporales > Phaeosphaeriaceae > Phaeosphaeriaceae sp. PMI808. The sequence continues at coordinate 19,002 of JAJTIZ010000272.1, forward strand.
GGATCAATGCTCTTGCCACACTTTCGCGCAGCGAGCCATAGGTGATTGTAGAGCTCATCGAGGAGTGAAGCGCTAAGCTCCGACGTCGTTCTGGATAAGACAATGTCTGGATGCTCACCCTAGATACGCTAACCAGCGTATACTCCTTAGCTTTTCTCCTCATCAACAGCAACATTAGAGTTCTACCCAATGTCAGAATTAGTCTTTAAAGGGGAAACTACTTACCAGGAGCAGGGAGCGCATGATGAGCGGAGGTCTTCACAGTTGGTGTAGTGACAAGAGAAATATGTTAGAATGTAGAGAAAGAAGAAGGACGGCGAGTGCTACTTTTACATACAGTCAAGGACGGCGCTGAAAATGGTGAGTGCTAAAAGGACTCCGCGCAAAGGCTAAAATCAGCCTACAGTCACATGCATCTAGAAGCTTCCATATCTTGCTCCAAGGGTCGCTGGCGCTCGTGCCGCAAAACCAGATCTTCTTGTTCCCTTTTCTCGTCGTTACGAAAGCAGACACTTATGCTCTCAAGTCGAGACTCTGCCGCGATAGCCCGCAACGATGGAGTCAACCTTTCAACTCGCTGCACTTCCGAATGAGCTTCTTTACATGATTTTATACTCCGTTTTACAATCCGATCTCGTCAGATTGTGTCGCGTCCGAGTTTTCCACAATGTCGCGCAAGATTTGCTTTATCATCAATTCCACGGCAATAGTCGAAACATTTCTATGTTCCTGAAATCGATCTTATCCAATGAAAAACTGGCATCACGGGTTCGGCATGTCTATTTGGGAGAACTCTGTATATACTCGGGCTCAGCGCTGTCACGAAACTCGATCAATCTCTTCATCAGACATGTCGTGCCCCTCGATGTATCACAACGCAATAAAGAAAATTGGATCCGGCATATCTCCTGCGGTCATAGAGAAGCGTTAGCGGTGCTTCTTCTCGCTCACCTTCCAAGACTAGAACAACTTGATATTTGGACATGGGACTCGAAATGGCTTGGTTTCCCCCAGTTCCTCCTTCGAAAGAAACCTTTTTGGGCGTTGTTGATGCCCAAGCTGACCGGATCGCTTTTGCGGATACCCTTCCTTCGAAACGTTTGGAACCTCAGTCTCTAGTACCTCCGCTGCTCAGCTTGCGATGTGGCCGCAGTCTTCGCTCTACCAGCGCTCCGATCGTTGCACATTGACCGCGTTGTCGAAACAAGACGGGACCAAGGCCTTCTCCCATGGGAGTTCGTGCCAGGATCAAGTAATATATCGACGTTAGTATTAACTTCTGCGGCACTGCCGTTGCAAACGCTCAGTCGGGTACTTCTCTCTTGCATTGCGCTTGAACATTTTGCCTATAACGGCCCAACCGACTCTCAAGTTACACGAGACTTCGATTTGCTGATCAACGCTCTTTCACCCTTCCACAACACTATTAGAACGTTAACTTTTCTGGATCAAGATACATGGTCTGAGGAAATATCGCCAATTCATTCACTTGCCGTATTTTCAAAGCTAGAACGTTTCTCTGGTGACGCAGCTGTCCTGATCGACCTATCCCGATCTTTCCCCGAGGTATTCCCCGAGATATTTCCCGAGAGTCTGAGTGAGATGCATTTGGTTGATCCTACATCGAGAGTGCTCTATGATCTCGGAGGTGTCGATAGTGTGTTAGAGGCATTTGCAGAGGCAAAATTGACATATTCGCTAAAGCTGAGATGACGAGGTTTGAGAGGACTGTACGTATAGTCCTTTCCCACCGGCGCAGGCACATGTTATCCCATGCTATATCTTCCGGGGAAAACGGGAACGACCGCGGAGTCATATAACCGGATTTGGCGTGAATAGTCGTTTGGCGTGCCATTTGCGCCCGTGCGGCCTCGGTATATTCGATGACTGCAGATGGTACTTTCTTGAAGGCTTCCTGTGATGTTCGCAACTAGTGCATTTTAGATGATAGCTGTGCAATCTTGAGTACGATTGTCTCATCTTTCCTAGAATTTTTGGCCCTGCGAATAAATCGCGTTTCCGCCGCTTCTAGCGCATGCAACAACTTCTGACGTCTCTGATCCAGCAAATTGAGCCCTTGGTAGTCTCGGTTGAAGGTAATGGTCTTTATGCCTTGGGATAGAGGGCCAAGTTTCTTCTTAAGGCTAACTTCGTCCATCCAGGAGTTCGGGATTGACTCTACTAAGACGGATCTCAGCACTGCATGCCGAGATCTTTGGCGAATAGACACATAAGCAGCCATTTCACTCCATATGACCCAGCTCATGTAACTAAGAAAGCAAAGACTGAGGATCAAATGGGCCCAATACCGATCAGTATGGTTGAGGCCAACGTTTGACCACCCTAATGTATCCTGGCCCCTGACTCCATTTCTAACATTTTTCCCCTTCACTACATCTAAGGGCACAAGAATAGGAGCTATAAGCAGTGCTGCAGGTGCAAATATGACGAACAACGTTCGAAGGTAGCGCTGGAAGAAATATATGTCGAGACGATTGGAACAAGGCCCTACATGGCTGGAGCGGGGCTCGCGATCGTTAAGGCAAGGGTCAAACCGGATGAGTGCCCTCACGTTTAAGTTGATAGGTTTAGATGTTGATGTGCTTTAGCTGTTAGTTTACTGTCGACGTATGGAGTATTTGACTCACTAGAGATTTGGAAACGACTTTTTCAGGGCAAAGAAAAGAACTAATTGTAAGAGAAAGATTACAATAGATGTAGATACAGATGCCCGCTAAGCTACTGTACCTTGCCGAACGACTTAGAAAATATAAGGTCCATGAAGGGAAACTAGATTAAGTAGCATAGGCGAATAAAAATCTCTAGGGACTAGAGTTTCTAGTAAGTAAGTTAACTTAGTTTACTTAACTTAACTTACTTATCTTAGCTAATTTAAATAAGTTAAGTAAGAGTAGCCTATTTTACTAAGTAACCTAAGTAGAGCTATTAAACTTACTTAACTTACTTATCTTAATTAGTTAAATAGTAAGATCTAGGTAAATATTAAGCTTAATTTTTAAAGTTTTTATACTATACTATACTATTAATCTCGCGATACTTTTTTAGTATTATAGCTAGCTTACTAAGGCTATTATCTAGTAGATCCTAGTTATCTTAACTATATTTCTATCTTATATACTACTACCTATTTTAAAGCCTAATTTAATACTAAATAGTACTTTAATTACTTATATAGACGCGTTTTTTTAGTATTTTTATTACCTAGTATAGCTAAATATTATATACCTAGTACTACTATAAGTAATAAATATACTAGAGTTACTACTTATAGTATTATTATATATTAGCCTATATCTAACCCTATATCTAAACCTATATCTAACCCTATATCTAACCCTATATCTAACCCTATATATTAGTACCTATTACTATATAAAGTTCTAGCTACTATAAGCTAAGCTACTATTTTTTTATTACTAAAGACTATATTTAAGTTATAGCTTTTAGTATTAGAATATAAGATAGATTATTATAGTAATAGATAAAAGCGGTATAACTTAGTCTATATTAAAGAGAGTAATCGCTATCCTCTAATAGTATATAACTATTTACCTTCTTATAGTCGGCTCTACCCTATATTAGGCTAGTTGGCCCTACTAGCTACTAATTAGTATAAGCCCTAATAATATCCCCCTTAAGGGTCTTAATATCCTAGTAAGGTATCTTTAATTTAGATATAAAACTTAGTAATAATTTAAGGTTTTATTCTCCTTTACTCTAAATAAGCGCGTAATTTTAGTAATTTTTTTACTCTTACTTTTACCTCCCTCTCTCTCCTCTCTTACTTATATATTACTACCTATATAGAGGCCCTAGCGCTCCTAATAGTATATATAGGGGTCTCCCCCTATATTTTAGCTATTACTTCTTCCTCCCCTTCTATTTAGTTAGTAAGTTTAAGATCTATAGGGTTCTATAAGAAGCCCTAAATTAGCTTAAATTAGGCTAATTTAGTAAGTATAGTAGCTAACTTTATATAGAAGACTACTTCTATACTAAGCTTCTATATCTATACTCCCTATAACTCTAAAGAGTCCTCTATTAGTCTATTTAGGCTAATCTAAGCTACTATAGTACTATCTATAAAGGATTAGTATATTTATACTATTAAGAAGTATAGTATTTACTTAGAGGTCTCTTATATATACTACCTAGCTACCTATACTAATAGTAATATTACTAGTAGTTTCTAGGACTATTATATAGATCCTAATAGTATTTTATAGACTAGTATACTCTAAGAGAGTAAGTAGGCTAAATACTATAATAAGTATCTCTATACTAGCTAAGATTATATTACTATATATAAATTAGGTCTAATTAGCTTAAATTAGCTAAGGCTAACTTATCTATAGTATAGCCCCCCTATACTATATTACCTATACTCTATATTCTAGAGCTTCTTATAGTTAGTACCTTAGTAGATAGTATTAGTAGTATAAATAACTATAATACTACTACTAATACTACTAGAGATATTCTAGTAGTTATCTAAGAGTAAGTAGGGATAGTATAAATTAGCTTAAATTAGGCTAATTTATTCTTTATAGGTCTTTTAAGCCCTATTATAAGTATCTTACTCTCTATTCTAGTATAACTAGTCTAGAGGATAAGTTTTAGTCTAGTATTTACTCTATTAGCTATAATTACTCTAAGGCTACTATTATTAAGTATAAAAATACTAAAAAGTACGCTATAGAGAAAGATTTAGACCTTAAGATATATAATTCTCCCTATAAATACGTAAGTAGCTTTAGTTAAGTTAAATTAGCTTAGAGTTTACTAACTATCTCTATAGAAGTTTAGTATAGGTACTATAGATCTAACTAAGGTTAAGTAGGATAAGAAGGATATAGCTAATACTACCTAGGCTACTAAGAAGGCTAGGAAGACTACTATAGCTAAGAAGAAGGCTCCTATAACTACGCTAGTTCCTTATAGGCGTTATAGGTCTCCTATAGAGTAAAGTAGGTTAAATTAGCTTAGTTTACTTAGTTCTAGTATAAAGAATAGCCTATTAGCCTAGATAATACTCCTAGAAGATTCTTTTAGTATATATAAGTCTAAGGAAGGAAGATATATATTCCTCTAGTAATAAGAGACTATTTTAAGTCTAATTATACTAATTTATACTAACTTATAATAGTAATATTCCTTATTCTACTTCTTTAATACTATAATATATACCTAGTAGTACTTATATAAGTACTATTAAATATCTAAAAAATTTAAAAAAACCTAAGTATAAGAAAAATTATTAATATAGGTAAAAGTAGCTCTTAAGTTTCTATTATAATTATACTATCTTTTCCTTCTCTCTTTTAGTAGAACTATTCTTAGTTTAGATAAGTTACGCTAATTTAAGCTATTATAGGCCTAATTAGACTAAATAGTACTTATTTATAGCTTATATTATAATCTATATTTTTTCTAGAATTAATTAAGAGTAGAGGTAGATAGATTAGCTAATAGTTCCTAAGTATTCTCTTTTTCTAAGTAGTTTTTCTATTTTATTAAGTAAAACTATTTACTATCTTTTTATATTCTATTCTTTACCTCCTCTACTTTATATATATCTTTATCTATTATATTTAAGACTTTCTATAGAAATTTCTTAAGGTATAGGATTACTCTTAGTTATATATACTTTTCTAATAGTAAGGTATAAAAGACTAAATAGGCGCCTTTTAAACTTAATATATTAATTTTAAATATAGTTAAGCTAATTTAGGCTAGTATATAGCCTAAACCTAAGTATTTCTAGTCTAGTTTTTTCTTTAGTTTAGTAGACTTAATATACTAAGTAGATAGAAGGATCTAATTACCTACTTTAAATAGGATTTCTATCCTTTTCCTATTAGTATACCTTTTTTAGTATTTATTAACTATAGTAATATTTCTTTTATATTCTTATTATATTAAGATTACTTTTACTACTAATCCTCTTACTAGGGGTATATTACTCTTAGTAAGGTCTTATTTAGGCTAATTTACCCTAATTAGGTATATACTATAGTAAGCTTAGAATAGCGTAACTTTTATAGTTATATATATACTATTATTATATATATATTCTATAATAAGTAACTATTATACCTAATTATCCTACTTAAGCGTATAGTAGTAGTATAGGTACTATTTAAGTATTTAATTCTATCTTTTAATTTAGTTATTAGTCTATAGATAATAGGCTAAGAAGAGAATATACCTTATATTTAGATAGTAGTAGTAGAATTTCTAGTATTTTATACTTATTAGTAGGCCTCTATCTAAAATTACCTATACTAGAACTCTATAGAGCTAGATAATTTCTCTTATCTAGGCTTAGGCTAGGTCTTCTCTATTCTAATTAGCTCTAGCTAGGACGTAGTATATTATTTTAGTTAACTTATCTACTATTATAAGTATAGAGTTATATACTATACCTAATATCTTACTTAGAAGGAGTTCTATAATAAAATCTATTATTACTTCCTCTTAAGCTTTAGTTAAAGGTAGAAAAGGTTAAAGTAGACTATATAGGTAGTATCTTACTATAGTTAACCTTTAGTACTTTAGGTAGGCTTTATAGTACTTAACTATATCCTTTTATATTCCTTTCTAAGTATATTACTTTTAAAGTTTCTCTAAGATCTATCTTATACTAAAGTAACTTACTATTAGATTATTATAGTATTCTTTTAGTACTTTAGCCTTTTCTTTAGGTATATTAAGGACTTTTAGCTCTTTTTAGTTTATTTAGGCGCGAGTAGGTTATTTTATACTAATCCCTCCTCTAAATCCTCTAAAGTAGATACTTAATTCTATTCTACTTTACCTTACTCTTATAGGTATTTTAAGTTATTAGTATATCTCTATTCTTCCTAGTAGAACTCCTCTAAAGCTATAGCTTCTTTAGTTATATTATTATTCTACTAACTATAAGTAACTACTATAACTTAGAAAGGTTTAGTCTATATAGTCTAGTTAAAGAGATTCTTTATTAGGTAGATAAAGGCTTTATTATACTTCTACTTTAGGAACTATACTTCTTCTATATAATCTAGCCTTCTTAAGAGCCTATTAGCTAGGTTTAAAGCTCTAGGCTAGTAGTTTATAATAAAGTTATATTTAGTTAATAATAGGTAGGATCTTACTTACCTATAGTTTAATATTTTTATCTCTATAAACTATTTTAAGTTATTATAGTCTATAAGAATTTTAAAGGAGATTCCTTTAAGGTAATAATACTAGTATTCTAGGCTTCTAGTAATTATAAGTAGTTCTTAATTATATATATTATAATTATATTCTACTTAGATTAGCTTCTTTAAAAAGAAGTTAATTAGGTACTATTATAATAGGCTACTCTTAATTAAGACTAATTAGCTTAAAATACCTATAATTATTCTACTAGAGGTATCTACTTCTACTTTTATCTCTCTTTCTCTTATAAAGTAAGTAAGAATAAGTACTTTTAGAAAGGAGTCTTTTAGCTTTTAGAAGGCTTTTCTCCCTTTAGTACCTATTTCTATTCTCTAACTCTTCTCTCTTCTTTAAGTTAGACTACCTTAGGCTATATTTAGGCCTTTTTAGGTTAATATAGTTAATAGGAGCGCTATTTTAGAGAAGTTATATATAAACTACCTATAGTAGTTTATAAAGCCTAGGAATACTTATATATCGCGTATAGTATATAGGATTAGCTAAGATTAGACTATTTTAACTTAATTAGTATCTACGCTAACCCCTTCTAGTATAATTATATATCCTAAGTATTTAGTATATCTAGTATACTATTTATACTTCTTAAGTTTTATAAATAGCTTTACTTTACGTAGTCTATCTAGGACTTCCTTTATATAAGCTATATATTTATCTTCTATATCTAAGAAGATTAGGATATTATTAAGGTAGATAATATAGGTTATATTAATTAAGCCTACTAGCGCCTAGTTTATATAAGCTTAGAATTAAGTAGGTATATTTATAAAGCTAAATAGTATTACTATATACTTAAAATAGCTATATCTAGTCCTAAAGGTAGTTTTCTATTTATTACCCTCTTTAATTCTTATATAATAATATATATCTTAGATATAAAGCTTAGTATAAAACTTTACTTAAGCTAATTACTCTAAACTCTTAGATATTAGAGGTAGTAGATAGTAATTCTTAATTATTATAGAGGGGTGCACGAAAAAAGAACTAATCGAAAAAATTACCTTTTTTAACGTACTATATCTTAATAACTATATAAGCTAGAAATAAAAGAAAATATTCGTTTTATAGAGAAAAAGGTAAATATTAATTTTCTAATAAAAAAGTAGTAATATTATATAACCTATATTATTATAATTAGAGTTAAAGTAGGGGTATTTTTTTACTTAGTTTTTAAAGTAATACAACTTTTTAATTTACGTTTAAAAAGTCTAATTTTTTAATAAATCCTAGTTTTATTAGTAAAGATTATATAAATAAATTTTTAGTATAGGTTACTTATCTAAGTAATTTTTAGAATAAGAGGAAAAAAATAAAAAAAATAGATAAATAGTTAGCTTATGTAATAGATTACTAAAATACTAGCCTATAGCTAATAAATTAAGATTTTTTAAAATTTTTACTAAATTCTTTAAATTAGTACTAAATCTCTCGAAACTTAAACCTAACGTCTAGCTTCTATTAGAAGCTAATAACTCTCCTAATATAATAGCTACTATCTTAAAAAAGAAATATAAAATAATTTATAATACTAATAATATAATTAAAAAGAAAAAATATATAAAAGTAGAGGATATAAAAAGATATAAAGAAAGACCTACTAGAGTTTTTAAAAATAAAAAAAGAGTAATTATAAGAGATATAATTTAAAGCCCTAAGAAGATAAATAAGAGATTAATACTAGAAAATAATCTAAGTACTAGTATAAGAAAGTTATAATACTTTTTAGAAGGAGAGAGAGTTACTACTAATATAAGTACTAAAAAGTTTTTAAATTTTAGGTAAATTAGCTAAATAAAAGACTTAAGTACACTAGATAGTAATTAAAGATAGTAGAAAAGAAAGAATTTAATCTAAAAAGGATTATACTTTTAGATAAAAGCTATATATAAAGAGAGTATATAGCTATATAAGAATACTATAGAAAAATAGGCTCTATTAAGGTTAGAGAGTAATTAGTTTCTATAATTTATAAAAGTAAGTTTAAAAAAAATCCTTGTATACTATTTTTTTCTATTTTCTATTATCTTTTTTTCTATTTAATTAGTTTTTTTATTATATTAATACTAACTAAATAATAACTAGAAATATAACTATTATAGTTTAGATATCTATTTAACTAGGAGAATAATCTAAATTAATTATTAAAAGGGACTCTATAAAAACTTTACCTTTAGATAATAGAAGATCTATATAAGAGCTACTTAATCTAGTAGTTAAAAAGTATATATAATATAGTATATAACTCTACCTCTTCTTTACTCCTTTTTCTTTTATATATATCTATATATATACATATATATATTTATTAGTTATATTTCTAAAATATATACTAATTATCTATTTAGGCTAGAGATTTTAGTTAGATAACTATAATATCGATAAAACTAAAGCTATTAAGGATTAGTTTAAAAGGAATAAAGTTAAGCTTTATCCTTACTCTACTATTAGTCTAGATTTAAATTCTATTAAAAATATATAGAATCTACTTAAAGATAGGCTAAATAAATAACCTAGGAAGAGTTTAGGTATAGGAATTAGTTTAAAGAGTATAGAAGCTTTTAAGCTTACTAAAATAGAAGAGTAGTACGATATAAGCTATTAGGCTATAGATAATTATATACTATCCTTAATTAGAAGGTAGAAGTCTATTAAAATAGTTATAGGCTATTAGACTAAGTATTAGTCTAATCTAATATATATTTAATAACTAAAGTCTAAAAAAACCGAGTTTCTTTATAAATATTAATATAGTAATACAATATATCTATAAACCTAATATATAATAGGTTCTATATAGATAATTAATATATATAAAATATAGGGAAAAAGATACTTAAAATAAAAAGTTGTAAGCCTTTAAATACAGCTTAAAAAGAAACCCCTATTTCAGTGAGCTACTATAGCTAAGTTACGATTACTAAGCTATAGACTTTTATTTAACCTAAAAGAGCGAGTTTTTCTCTTTAAAAATATCTATTTTTTATAGCTATAGCTCTTATATTAAGTAAGATATAGTATGTTAAAAAAGGCTATTTTTTCGATTAGTTCTTTTTTCGTGCACCCCTCTATATCTTATTTAAGCCCCTATAGTCTATATATAGGTATAGGGTACTATCTTTCTTCTTTATAAAGAGTATTAGTACCCCTACTAGTAACTTTAAGTATTAAATCTACCTCCTACCTATATATTTAGATAAGTACTTCTATAAGGTATATAGTTTAGTTACTAAGAGGTTATATAAGGGTTAATATAGTAGTTATATATTTTATACTAGATTTATAGCTAAATCTTATAGTCTATACTTAGCTAGTACCTTAGTATCTTCTATAGACGTAATATTAATATACTTAGTATATTATATAGGTAATAAGCTCTTATTAGGCCTAGTTAGCTCTAATTATCCTATATAGTTTATAGAGTATATATAAATATTACTTACTAGACTTCTTAATATCTTATTAAATTATTTAGTATCTTCTATACCTACTAGTTTAAACTTAAGTTAATTCTTAGCCTTTTTACCTTAAAAGAGTAGTCTTCTACTACTATAGCTTACTTTAGGTCGAATCTTATTAATCTAGAGTAGACTAAGAAATATTTAGTATCTTTTTAGGTCTATTACTATAAAGAGTACGCTTTATTGTTATATATATCCTTTTAAGTTAGTAATAGTTACTTCTTACTAATATTATTCTATATATAGTTAGAGCTCTACTATTTACTCTCTCTACTAGTAGTTCTAGTAGTAGAATAATAGTAAGATTTTACTTCTTTACTAGTACTATAGATACTAGATTTAGGTATAACCCTCTATCTACTATAGTATTAAATACTAGAAATATTCTTAAGCTTACTCTTACTATTAAGAGGCGCTTTAGCTTAAAGTATACTATATTATATAGTAGGCCTTAGTCTTTACTCTCTTAGGATAGTTCTATATAGGCTATAAGATAGAAGGCTAGGTCTTAGAGCTTTTATCTTTTTCTAACTTATAACTATTATTAGTTAAGCTAGCTTACTTTAGCTAAGAGTAGTTAGGCTTCTTATAGCCTAGTTCTCTATACTTCTAATATACTAAAAGTACTATAGTATTCTTAGCTTATAGTCTTAGAGGTTTTATTAGGCTACTTTATACTAATTTAAATCTATTCTTACTAACCTTTTATCTCTTAGCTTTTTTTAGGGGTCTTCTATCCTTCTTAGACTCTAATATTTCTAGTATATAGCCTTTTCCTCTTCTTTTACTTAGTATATATAATCTTATCTATTATAAGCGCCTATATACTATATTTACCTATTCCTTTAATTAAGAGAGGGTTATAAGTCTTTCTAGTAGGAGAAGTAATAGTTAGTTCTAGATTAACTATACTAGTACTTCCTAATACTCTAGAACTTAGAGCTCTAGAGTTTATCCGAGAAGCTCTTCCTATAGTAGATATATATACTCTAGAAGGTTAGTTAGTAACTATTCTTAGTATTATTTATATCTTTTTAGAGTATTATAGGTATAGGTTTTATATTTAATAGGTATTCCTAGTATATTAAGTATAACTATCTTTAAATTAGGCTAATTTAAGATCTATTAGAAATTATTATAGCTTTTACTTCTATAATATATCTTTTAGGTAGTTTTTAGTAGCTTTAAGACGTATCTTATTCTAAACTCTATCTTCTAATCTTTAGTAGTAAAGTTTAAGGAAGTATATAAGAAGTAACTCTTATAGTCTCTTTTCTATTAGTTATACTTAGCTCTATTTTTCTTAGTAAAGGTTTAGGGTAGCTCTAGCTAGAGAAGGTTTAAAGTTAATAGCTAGCTAAGACCTATAGGTAGGATAGATAAGAGTATTTTAACTATATCTAGTTTACTTACCTTATATTAAGCTTAAATCTACCTTAGTATTTTTAACTCTTCTTTATTATAGGTATATTAATACTAGGTATATAATTACTTTAGCTTACTAGCTAGGGCTATTTAAGTTAAAGTAGATTAGTCCTAATTAGCCTTATTAAAGTTAATAGAGTATTCTTTAGACTAATATAGGTTAGTAATATAACTTTTATCTCTATATTATAGGTTTTAAGCTAGATAGAGTATATTACCCTTTACTATCCTTAAGTCCTATAGTAGTATAGCTATAGACCTTTAAGAGGAGTAATATAGATAGGTAAAGGCGATAAGCTTATAATAGTAATAAGTTCTATTAATATAATATATTATTTAAAGTAATTATAATATTAGAATATAAGATAGATTATTATAGTAATAGATAAGAGTAGTATAACTTAGTCTATATTAAGAGAGTAATTACTATTCTCTAATAGTATATAACTATTTACTTTCTTATAGTCGACTCTACCCTATATTAGTGCTAATTAGCCCTATTAGCCGCTAATTAGTATAAGCCCTAATAGTATACCTAATATCTATAAGCTTAACTTAAAATAGAGGAGTATAGCTTAATATAATATATTATAGAGGAAAGTATTTAATATAGGGCCCTAGCTATAAGTCTATACGCGTATTTTTTAGAGGTTACTCTACTAATTACTTTATAGTAGCTTATACTATATTTTTTAGAGAATTATCTAGAATTAAGCTCCTATATAGAGTCTTAAGGCTCTCTTCTAGCCTACTTTACTACTATTCTTACTAACTTTCTTATTAATATAAATAGCTTATTCTTATTAAACTTATTATAAAGTAGTAACTAGAAGATAATAGTACTTATTATAGGTTATAATAGATAGTAAAGGGATAATAGTTATTTCTAGAAAGAGAGTTAATTAATAAAATAATACTTGCTAAACTATCTTTATAAAAGAGGTACTCTTTATATATAGATATAGTATAGTCCCTTCTTAGGGGCTTAGTATTACTACCTAAGTTATATAATATAGAGTCTCTTTATAGAGCCTCTATTATAGTCTCCCCTCCTAGCTAATATCCTTATTAGCTTCTATTATAATCTTATTAAAAACCTTTAAACTATATAGGAAAAGAGAAAAGAGTACTTATATATATCGCGCGCTATATATACGTTTTATATACTTATTATCGTTATTATACTTATATTAAGGGTAATTACCTATTTACCTAATAATAAAGTAAAGAACTATTACTATATAATAGTAAATTATTTATATACTATACGCGTTACTACCTAGTATAATATTAATAGGAGAGTTTCCTATAATAAAGATTTTATTATTACTCTACTCTATTACCTTATATATATATAATATATAAAATATATATATAATACCTATAATAAACTTAATACTATAGTCTTCTATCTATACTCTAAGTTTATTAAGAAGAGTAATTTATATAATATAATACGCTTTAAGTAGAGTAATCTAGCTAAGTATACTAATAGTGTAGTAGCTTACGCGACTTATATATACTACGCCTAAGGTATTACTAACTAGAAGAATATCTATAATAAACCTAATAATTACTACTATAGTTATTATTCTAACTATAATTATAGGGGCTACTCTCTAGTAAGTTCTTTTTATAGTATACTCTAGGAGTTATACTCTAACTAATATAAATAGGTTCCTTTAGAGCTTAATAGTCGCGTTAATCGCTTATACTAGTTACGCGCATATATATAGTATTACTATTTACTAAAACTACTAATTATAAGACTAATACTCTAGTATATATAACTAGTATTAAGCTTACGTATATATAGTATACCTTTAAATTAAAGCTATTAAATAAGAGGTACCTTACTACTTAGGTAGTACTCTCTTAGGAGTAGCTACCAAACTCTTACTACTATACCTTAGTTTTAGGGCTAATCCTTTATAGAGTAGAGGAACTTAGTAGCTACTATCTATAATCTTATTACTATTATAGGCTATATAGTAAGTTCGCGTATATTATATATATATAGCGTATACTAATACCTTCTAGTTATACTACCTACTAATAATAATAATTAGCTTAGTTAAGAGGTAAATCTAGAAAATAAGGAAGATAGGAAGAATAGTAGAATA
>JAJTIZ010000273.1:0-32905 GCA_021365335.1 Phaeosphaeriaceae sp. PMI808
TAGACGTCGACTTAAAGTAGCTATAATTCGAGCTTAGTATAGTCTCTATAATAGAGGTCTAGCTTAGCGACCTTAGAGGTTGTAGTATAGGTTAGTCCTACCTACTAGTCGTTTGAATCTATTAATACGTCACTTATCGTAGAGGTATTTAAAGTATTAAGAGTCTACTAAGATACCGTAGTATTTTAATAGAGTAAGGTTAGTTCTTAAAGATAAAGTAAGGTAAGAGGGATTTAGTCTTAACTGTATAATAGAGCGTGGAAGTAGTAACTTAAATAACTATATTATCTCTATAACTAATTAAGTTGAATATAATAAGCCCTAGGGGTTTATTGCCTATTATTATATATATAAGTTGTCCTAGAAGTTCTATATTATCCTAAAGTCCTAAAGTCTTAATATTAGATTAGGACTCTCTAGGACTCTAGTACATTACGTGACCTATGTTAGTAGTTTAGGTAATAAGTGCCGAGGCCGGGTATATAAGTAGTAAGGTACCCCTCTAATAGGATTGTAATATAAGTATACTATAACTTTTTAGTATAAGTAGTTCTACTTATTATACTAGAGTTTAGAACTTTAGTACTCCTACTTTACTTTCTATAGGTAAGCTTAGTACTAAGCTTATAAAAGATTTTATATACTAGTATTAAATAGTATAAGTAGAGCTTTTAGAGTTTAGATAAGTTCTTAGAATATAGTAGACTTACTTATAAGTAGTATTATCTTTACTATTAATAGATAGCCTAGATTAACTATTATATTAACCTATATACTTAAAGCTCTTAATCTTACTATTTTAGATATCTAGCTCTCTCTTACTACTTAGTATTTATTAAGTATAAGCTTATAGTTAACTATCTTATCTAGTTTATTAAAAGCTTATAAGAGTATAGAGTATATAGGTTTAGCTACGTAGATATTAGGAGCTATATCTACTTCTAAGTTAAAAAGCTCCTAAATCTCTAGTTTAAGCGCGTTATATTTAAATTAAGTATACTATACTAGCTATTATAAGTACTTCTTAAGCTAATTAGTACTCTTATTAAGTAGAGTAATTTTACTAGATACTATAGTAAGTATATAAATATTTAGATTAGAGTATACTAAGTTACTAGCTTAAGCTATAGTATATAGGATAGAACTATTATATATTCTTTAGTACTAGGCTTATAACTATTATAAGTTAAGTAACTTAGGAATAAGTAGGAGATAAATTATTAATTTAAAGCTATATAGAAAGAGTACTATATATATATATAGAAAGCTCGAATAGCTTACTTATATAATATATACTTATATACTCTTCTATTAAGCTATACTCCTCTATATTAAGTTAAGCTTATAGATATTAGGTATACCTAATATCTTTATAACTAAGGTTAAGTTAAGCTTAATTATAATAGTATATTAACTTTATCTTCTCTACTATAAAATATAAGCCTATTCTTCTTACTTATACTTTAATATATAGAATATCCTCTTCTTAAATCTTCTTAATATTTACTTCTACTAATAGTTTAGCCTTCTAGTAGAAGTAGTTATTAATATATATAGATACTCTACTCTTTATATCTATTAACTAGTTTACTAGGTCTAAGTTAAAGAAGATAAATAGGATTAATAATAAAGGTAAGCTTTAGACTAGTCTAGTATATTCTAAAAGTACCTTCTTTATCTTAAAGTTATTAAACTTAATACTAGCTATTCTTCCTCCTATAAAACTTTATATCTACTTTTTTACTATAGTAGAAATATATTACTTCTTTAGCTATATATTTAATATTAGCTTATTAACTCTATTAAAGGTATCTTTAAGATTAAATTCTACTAGTATAATTACTTTATCCTTTAACTAGATTTAGTTAATAGTATTAGCTAGGATAAGAAGAGCTTACTCTATTATACGCCTAGATCTTCTATTAAATTATATTTCTAAGAGTAGTCTATATATCTCTATATAGTATAATAGATACTTTACTATTACTACTTTAAGTAATTTCCTAAGTATATTAAATAGAAAGATTAGCTAGTATACTTCTAGTATAGAGTAATTAAGCTTTCTAGATTTCTTAGAATAATAATTATTACTATCTTCTATTTCCTAGGGTAGTATCTTAGGTTAATAGATATTATAAAGATCTTAGTTATAATATATAATATATACTTCTAGACCTTCTTCTAAACTAAAGTAAGAAGGCTATCTTCTCTTAGAGTAGTATTTCCTTTTACTACTATTAGTACTCTTTCTATTTCTAGCTCTATAATAAGTACTTATAGGATTTTATCTTTTATACTAGTAATTAGTTCTAGTATTAACTTAGCTATTTTTAAGATAAAGTACTCTAGTAGTATTTAGACCTTATTATTATTATTTATAACTTTATAGTTTTCTACTTTTAGTAGAGGGATATTAGTATAGTTATCTCTTAGCTCTATATAAATAGCTACCTTCTATAAGTTTCCTAAACTAGTAGTATTAAGGAATTCCCTCTAATAGGTAGCTTTAGCCTTCTTAATTATATAAGTCTATTCTTAGTATTTAGTATATATTTTTATAAATAGGATTATTATAGCTAGATAGTTCCTCCTTCTCTCTATATAGCTTTCTTACTACTTCCTATATAGCCTATTTACTTCTTACTATTATATCTTAAGTACTAGTATAAACTATTATTTATAGTATAGGAATAGTCTTACTAGTAGTATATATTTCTCTACTATAGCTAATATAGCCTAGATTACTTTAACTATAGTATTATCTAGTTAATCTTAAATCTTAATAGCTAAAGAGCTACCTATTATTATTTATATTATCTTTCTAATTTTATCCTATTTATTATAGGTATTTTCCTAAAGAATACTCTTTAGTAAACTACTAGGGATACCTTAGGTAGATTATATACCTATATCCTATAGTTATAGATATATCCTTAAGGAATACCCTTTAGTAACCTACTAGAGGTACCTTAAGCCTATAATAGGTAGATTATATACTCTTATATAGATATATATATCTTCTTCTAAAGAGCTAATAGCTCTTTAAGAATTTATCTTATATTAATATATATCTTATTATTCGAACCTATCTTAACTCCTATTAATAACTCTTTATACTATTCTACTCTCTTAAATACTCTATATAGTACTTAAGTAGATTATAGTTTAAGTTATAGGTTCTATTTAGAGAAAGTAGCTCGATAGTTAGATCTATAGTTATTATTATATAAGTAATATACTAGGACTCTTTCTAGTATATTAGTTAAGATAAGATTTATTATAAAAATAGAGCTTAGAGTAAATAGCCGAGCGCTAAAAGCTTAGAGTAAATAGTTAAGAGCTAAAAGCTCGGAGTAAAATACTCCTTACCGAACGCTCTAAGTATCCCGAGGACTATTAATTGGATATATAGATAGTAAGAATATAGAGTAGGAAGAAGTAGTCTCTAGCGCTCCTTTAGTATATAGTTTAGCTCTCTCTTAGAGAGAAACAATAATGACTTATCTCCTAGTTATTCCTAAGCTCGTTTTTTCACTATAGTTATAAGCCTAGCGCTTTAAATCGTAGTATAGTCCCTCCTACTGCGCACATAGAGTAAGCGGAAAATATAAGTTTAGTTGCTCTATCTCTCTCTCTTACTTTTTTAAAGAAAAATACTATTTGCTTAATAGAAGATTAAGTAATTCCTACCTATACTAGTGGGTATATCCTAAAGGGACGCTCTATATAGCTAGAATAGTATATATAGCTCTAATTTAATACTCTTAATAGAGGAATATAGGACGAAATTAACCTAGACAACGAGGTAAAGACGAGAATTCTATATAAGTAGGAACTAAAGCGACTAGACCCTCTATCGATAGCGAGCGACGCCTAAGCTATAGAGTTCTATAAGACTTAGGTTGTAGATTATAGAGTAGACTCTATACTCTAGCTCGCGAAAACTACTTGAATTAATAATATGTAGATATAGATTAATTCTACGGTTAATCTATTACTCCTTGGCCTAGTAAAGATAATACTTATTAAGAAAAAGAATACGATAATCTAAGCTCTACTTATAATACTTAAAGACGAGTTTATACTAACTAATGCAGCCGTAAAAGGACTTGTGCGCGTTGAGTATAGAGGTTATCTCTATAAAGTGAAATATACGAGATAAAACGTGAATATATAGTTTACTAAGTGGAGAAACCTATATATAAAAGCGAAAGCCTATAAAATTGTAGAGATTAAAGGGTAGCTCGTGATCTAAGATTTCCTTAATACTCTCGATCTAAAAATCGCCCTAGACTAGGCTTATTCTATAAATTAATAAATTACTTAAGTAGTAGTACTTAGAAAAATAGAGCTTATGCTAGTTGAGGTCTTAACTATATTCTTAGCCCTATTATAGGACTAAGCTTTACGCGGACTAACTAGAAGTAGTAGAGTTTTTACAACGTTTGGAGGAGCTCTAGATAGTATAGGGCTAAGCTCTAATAGAAATAAGCTGTTAGATTGTCTATATAATATAGTATACTACTAGCTAGCTATATAATATAAGAGAGTTAACTATATACTTAAGTAGGTTCTTCTATATTAAACTAAAGCTAAAAAAGTTTATCCTTTCCTAAATAGAGCTTCTAAAGTTTAAAGCTATTAAAGCTTACTTTACTAATAAAGGTTAAACTAAGTTAGGCTATATAGATAAAAGCCCTAGAATAATTAACTACCTAGCTCTATTACTATAGTCCTCCTAAACCCTACGCTTATACCTTAGAATATTTATAGAGTATATAATATAATATCTTTTAACTCTTACCTACTCTAAAATAGTATAATCGTCGATAATAGAGTAGTAGTATACCTAGTTAATATAGAAGATCTCCTTATACCTAGAATATTTGTAAAAGCTAGAAGTAATAACTATATTAAAGTAGGAACCTAATCTTTCCTAGTAGCTAGAAAAGGTACTTAAGTACTTAAGGGAGTACTTAATAGAGTAAGAGGACTAGGTATAGAAGACTTAACCCTCTATAATATTATAGTCTACCTAGTTTTTATCTAAATATTATATTAGAAGCTCTACTTAAGAGAGTTGACTATAGTACTTAGGACTTAATTTAACTTTACGCATAGGAATAGTAGAAATAAGTATTATACTAGCGAGACTTAAGAGCGAGTATAACCTTACGTTTATTGAATATAAGCTAGTTAAGCTCTACCCTACTATACTAAACGTGATTTAACTAAAAAGAAGGCTTAATTCCTAGATAACTTATCTAAGAGTAGATAGTAAAGAGCTTTAGTATTAGAGATCTAGTTACTTAGGACTAGTAGCTCTATAAGCTCTAGTTAAGAATGCTTAGAACGTAAGGATTAGTAGTACTACGCGACTAAAATGCGAGTATTGCGTAGTTACGCATATATAATAAGTAATCTTAAGATAGAAAAGAGAGTAATTACTAAGGCTATACTAGAGAGTAGTATAGGATCTATTCGACATACTAGTAAGTAGTTCTTAAGAATATTAGATAATAGTAATTAAGTGCGAATTTAGCGGAAAGCTTTACTTATATACTCTCTATAGAAAGAATATTATATAGATAATAAGAGGTTTAAAAGCTTTATAAACTATATTAAAGCCTAGTACGGGTTAGGCCTATGTAGGATTGTATAAGAAACGACGTAGCAACGCTCCTATAGAGAGGAACTTCTAAATTATAAATATAGAGTAAAGATAATAGGGTAGAAATAGAGCTAATACTAGTTTATACTTACTAGCTAAATAGAGGAGTAGAGAGAGCTAGCTAAGAGGTATAATAAAAATAATTAAAATGAAGATAGGAGTAAACCTACTAGAGTACCTCTAGCTAGAGATAGTATATACGGTAATATAGCTTATAAATATAAGTCTATTGCACGCTTATAACTTATAAGCTCTAAATATAGTACTCTACGCCTAGTTTATATAGTATTTTAGATACTACTAGCTAGTATCTATACGAGTAGTAACTGTAGATTTACGCCCTAATTAGAGCGGCGTATATATATATAGCTACTAAGCGTATCCTTTAAATAGAGATCGCGCGGTAGGCTGAAATAAACGGGTTTTAAAGTAAACCTAAGAGGCTATATAGGATATCTAGTAGGATATAGAGTATCTAATATCTATAGAATATAGATCTCTCTACTTGATTAAGTAATTATAACTTAGAATATTAGATTTAACGAAACGCTCTTTTACGAAGGAAAGAAAGAAGCGAATAAGTACCCTATCGAAGAAATTAAAGAGATAGTGAAATACTCTATAAAAATAAGCTATATAACGTAGGTAAAGTATATAAAGATATTTTAATTAGCTATATACTACCGTGTACGAGTATAAAGATAATAAAAACTCAACGCACCCTTAGTAGGAGCTAGGGGGTAAGGATACTCGTAAGCTCTAAGATTACGCTAGCTAGTAAGATTAAAGAGATAAGTAAGTATTATCTCCTATATAGGTAGTAAGCGAGGTAGTAAGCTATAAGGGACCTATATAGGGCTAAGAGTAATAGGTCTTTTTATACTAGAGTATATACTAGAGCCTAGTATTAATTATACTAATAGCTCCTAGGACGTACAATTAACTAGAGAAGAGGGCCTATTAGGTAAGATAAGATCTAATAATCTATAGCGTAAAGCGCTTAGCCTATAACTTAGTCTAGTAGTACTTCTTCTATAGCTCTAGCTAAAATAGAGAATAATACTTTAAGAAGGCTATATAGAGCTCTAGGACGCTAGTGCTAACGCGCGTAAGTAGGAGACTTAGAAACCTTAGGCCTAATAAGGAGAGTATAGGTAGCTCCTATAAAGGAAGTAAAGGCTAGAAAAGACTAGGAGTTTACTTAGTACTATATATAAATATTAAGTACTATATTAATAAAATAAGTAAGCTTATTCCTTAATCTCTTAATTAAGAAGAAAAAGAGCTATCTATAATTTACGTAGTAATTAGAGTAGCTATAAGAAAAACGCTAGAGTAGAAAACTAGTTAAATAGAAAAATATACTTATAGGGAAGTACTCCTAAAAGAGCTAAAGAAGTAGAAAGATCTCTATATATACCTATATAGTAAGCTTTTTAAGTAAGTAGCTTAAAAGGAAATTAATACCCTTAATATAGTAGGTACCTAGAGCGTAATAGAGAGATTAGAAGTAGAAGAGCGCCTACTACTACTTAAATAGGTATTTAGCTATAAAGTTAATTAAGATAGCTATTTCGTAAAATGTAAAGCTCGAGTAGTAGTAAGAGGAGACCTCTAAGTAATCGACTTAATTTAATTAATATATACTATAACTCTAGTAGCGCGATTATTCTATATAGTAATAGTAATCGCCGCGTAATTCGATATAGAAATTATATAGTATAATATTATAGGAGTATTTCTACACGCCTATAGAGATTACTAACTAGTAGTTATATATAAACTACTAGATAGTTTTAAACTACTAGGTAAGTGCGTAAAACTTAAGAGAGTACTATATAGCTTAAAAGACTCGCGCTCCTATAGTATAAAGAGCTCTTAAGAACGCTTAAGAAAGTAGGACTTAAATACTCTAAAGAGGAGCTATATTTATTCTTTAGTAATAATTAAAGATATTACTTATCTTCTACGTTAATAATATACTAATAGCCTACTACTATAAGTATAGCGTAGATATAAAAGTAATTATAGACGCGATTAAAGCTACCTATAATCTAGAAGAGAAAGGTGAAATATAGTAGTTTCTAAATATTAGAGTACTAAGGATAGAGCGAATAAGACGATTACTCTTATATATAATAAGTATATTAATAAGATTATAAGGCGCTTTAACCTTACGTAAACTACTTAGTTTCCCCTAACTCTATTACTAGTAGATAATCTATATAAGAACGAAGGAGAGGCCTTAAAGAGGAGATTAAAGACTACTAAGAGCGCGTAGGATCATACTCTATACTATAATAATACTTTAACTAGATTCGCGTTTATAGCCTTATAACTCTCGCTCTATTTAAAACCCTAGTAAAAAGTATCTTAAAGTTATAAATAGAGTTATTATATACCTATATAGGATAAGGTTTTAATTAATCTAATATAGTAGGAAAAAGAGTACTAAGCTACTTATATATAGAGACGCCTTATTTACTAATAATAAAGAAATAAGAAGATTATCTTAAGGGTATCTAATAATACTCTTTAGAGGCCTAATTATATAGAAAGCTACTAGATAAGTAATAGTTACTACTTTAATAATAGAGGTAGAGCTCCTAGCTCTTACGCAAGTAAGTAAAGAAACTATAGTAATAAAACGCCTATTTACTAAGCTTACGCTGAACTTAGATTAGTATAGAGGATCTATTATAATAATTAATAAACGATTAGACTTATAGTAGTAGAAAACGCGCGAATAACTATAAAGCTACGCTATATAGATATATAAAATATATAGTTGCAATAAGAGTACTTAAAAGGATTATTTAAAGTTATATATATACCTATAGCGCTTATACTAGTAGATAGACTTACTAAATACCTATCTAAATAGAAATTCAAGCGTTTTAAAGAGTACTTAAATATATAGGACTTAGAATAAAGGATTAAGGAACTTAAGGTATACGAAAATAGATTAATTAAAGATAGTAGTAACTTATTATAATTAGTACCGCGCTATATACGTAGAGTAAAGCCTAAAGGCGATAAGAGCTACTCTAAGTTATAATAATAAAATAAGCGCTAGAGGTAATCTTAGTAAACTAAAAGGCTTAACTAAGTAAGAAAGCTAGAGTATAAAGCTATAAAGAGCTTAACGCTTAAGTAATAAACTAACTACTTTACTAAGGTAAATTATTACCTCTAAGGTAAGTTTACTCTTAGAGCTACTATAACCTTATCTACTAGAAGGAGTATTATTAGGTATAACCTTAATACTTATACTATTACTAGAGCCTCTATTATCTTAATAAGCTTTTATAATAGTAAAGAACTATAAAGATCGCGCTTAATCTTTTAGAGTAAAGAGCTTTAAGGATCCTTGCTACTCTTAATATACTAAATAAGTAAAGAGCTAAAGGACGTATAAGGTTAGGTATTAGATAATAACTATAACTAAGCTTATACTTAGTATAATACTTACCCCTACTACTAATATCTAAATAAACTACCTATTTATAACCTAAGTAAAGACTATAAATATAACTAAGATAAGGTATATCGCGTAGTATAAGAATGCTAGCTTACTTAGATACTCTAGGAGGATTAGTAGGATATCTCTACTAGATTCGCTCTTAGACTTAGAACTAGAGCTAATATTAGAAGTTTCTATACTAGCGTTAGGAGGAGTAAAGTATAACTAAGTATTAGGGATATCCTAAGCTTACGCTTAATAAGCTTTACCCTTATTAATAGTAATAGGGAGCTCTTATAGATTTAGGTTATTAAGGATTACTTAAGTAGAAACGCGTATCTACTTAAAGTCTATTTTATTATATTAGCTAGGGTTTATAAAAACCTTACTATAAGTATTACTAACTAAGAGCTTATTTAGAATATTAATCTAATCCCTAAGCTTCTTAATCTTAGAGCTAATAATAGAAGTACTCTTAGGCTCGTTTAAGCTACTAGCAGAAAGAGTATCTAGGGTAGTATAATACTAATTATAAATATTTAGCTACTCTATAAATAGCGCTTTCTAAGAACTAATAAGAGGAGTTACCTTACTCTTAAGGAGCTTTTCCTTAATAGGAGTAGTACAGGAGGGATAGGAGTATTTAAAGTAGGAGTAATTAAAGCTAGCTAAGAAACTAAAGTAGCCTAAGGAGTTTAATTAATAACTATAGAAGTAATATTATTAGTAGAAGAAGTAGAATAAGCTAACGCCTTATAATCGCGTAGTTTAGAGTTAATAGATTTAGTAATAACTTAGATATAATTAAAACCTATTTAATCGTATATAACTAGATTACTAATAACTACGCCCTAGGCGTTACTATTAGATACGTCGCGTAGAAGATTAATCTACTCCTTAAGCTTTAACTACTCTTATAATCTCTTATATATTATTAGGGGTATTTTACTTATCTCTAATAATAATAGCTAAAGTAAGGCGATACTACTCGTAGTTATTCAGCTAGCTAGTAATTTATTCCTTTTATAAAGTATAATAAGCCTCTAAGCTAAGAGTACCTAAACCCTTACGTAAAGAGCTTAATATAATAGGGAGACTAGAGGCTAGTATAGGAGTAGTAACCTAAGTTCTACTAGTAGGCGTAAGGCTCGACTAAGTAGAACTAGTACTAGGAGTAAATATTACCTTTTTAATAGGAGTAATTAGCGCGGGAATAGGAACTATACTTACCTAACGAGAGCTTTCTAGAGGCGTAACTATATCGCTTACCTAAGTAAGAGCTTTATATACTAAGCTAGGAGTAGTAATAGATAAAGAATCCTAATACTCTTAACTAGGTATAATACCTAGTTTATAAATCTCCTTATCTAGCTTAGAGCTAATTATACTCTAATTCCTCTTATATTAATAATAAGTAAAAGCCTAGTTTATAGAAATAACCTTAGGAGATAGAGTAGTAAAGCTAGGAAGCGTAGGGGATAGCCTAAAATGATTTAATCCTAGGTATACTATTAGGAGCCTTTAGAAAATTAGGAAGTAGCTTAAACGAGTAGGATCTACCTACGATAGAGAAGGAACGCTCCTAAGAAGAAGAATAAAAGTTAGAAGGTAATAGAGTAAATAGTAGAAGAGAAAACTTATAGTTATTTAGTAATACTTAAAGACTTACTACTAGGATACTAAGTATATAGACTCTAAATAACGCTTAGTACGTAAGGAGTAGGAGGAATGTAACCTAGAAAAGGAAGTAAAGAAAGGTATATAGGGTTACTAGAACTTAGAGCTAACTACTCTAAAGTTTTACCTTTAGGAGTAAGTAGGTAAGTAGGCGAAGGAGTAGTAATAGTAACGACCTAAGAGACTTCCTAATACTACCTAAAAGCTAGTCTAGAATACCTAAGTTATAAGAAGCTAATTAGCTAGCCTAAAATAAAGAGTAATTAGTAAGTAAATTAAATAAGGAAAGCCTAAATAGTAGAGTATTACTAGATAGAAGGGGTATAAGGGATTATTACCTAAGGAGAAATAATACTAGGGGATTATTACCCTTAGCCTATATAATCTATTTACTTAATCGACGCTAAGTAATCCTACTAATTAAAGCTGAAATAGTAGTAGGTTTACTTAAAGGAGTACTATTAGGTAATACCTAACTAGCTAATAAGGAAGATAGAATATTAATTAGATTAGTAGTAGAGGAGCCTTTATCCTTATTTACTCTACACGAAGCTTCTTTTTAGGAGTCTCTACTAGAGACGATAACTCTAGAGGAGCTTAGCTCTAGGTATTAGGGCTAGGGCGCTTCGCTTATTACTAGCCTTTTTATTAGTTACTTTCTAGAAAAGGTATTAGTAGCGAGCTATAAACTAGCTTAATAGAGTAAGTAAGAAGGAGTAAGGATAGAAAGCGCTACTAAGGTAACGTATAGGTACTATAGTATATGCGATAATCTAAGTAGTCGTACTACCCTAGTTTATTATAATCTAGAGCGTTTAGAGCTAAGCGAGCGCATAGATTAATAATAAAGGCGCACGCGCTATATAGAGCGTCTTAGCCTATAGTAAGTATACGGACTAAGAATAAAAAAGGGCGTATGCGCTATATAGAGTATATTAACCTATAATAAAATATAGTACAACCGTAAGAGCGTACTATATTAATTCAAGTATAGGTAAGCCCTAGGCGTAGGGTTACCTAGGGGGTATGTTATAAAAATAGAGCTTAGAGTAAATAGCCGAGCGCTAAAAGCTTAAAGTAAATAGTTAAGAGCTAAAAGCTTAGAGTAAAATGCTCCTTACTAAACGCTCTAAGCATCCTAAGGACTATTAATTAGATATATAGATAGTAAGAATATAGAGTAGGAAGAAGTAGTCTCTAGCGCTCCTTTAGTATATAGTTTAGCTCTCTCTTAGAGAGAAATAACAATGACTTATCTCCTAGTTATTCCTAAGCTCGTTTTTTTACTATAAGATTAATAGTTAATATTATTCTAGAGTAGGAAATAGACTAGTATATTAGGGTTCTACTAAGTAGGTACTATTATAGTATCTAATTCTAGATAAAGAAGAGTAGCTCTTTAGTATACTATAGGAGTAAGTAGTTAGTCTCTCTATTACTCTAGGCTAGATAGTATTAGTTAAAATCTTCTATAAGTATAATTTAAGTTAGTTTAATAGTATTCTAAGTAGCCTTCTTAATAATAGCTTATATCTCGTTAAGTATAGGTTATATAGAGACCTTCTCTAAGATTTAATAGAAGCTAAGTAGTAGGATATATATAGAGAAGATAAGTAGCTATACTTTATCTATCTAGACCTTTACTACTATTATATTTAAGCTATTATATTATACTTATTAATAGACTAAAAGTAGATATATACTTATTTATATATAGTAAACTATATTTTCTAATTTCTTTATCTAAGTATATAGGTCTATAAAGATACTATAGGTAGTAATTAATATATATTTAATATACTATTATTAGTAGCTCTTAAATAAGATAGATATTAATATCTTAGGTTTTATAGTTATTAATAAGTACTTCTATAGCTACTTATAATCTTATAATATTTAGCTATAGTATCTAAAGATTTTCTCTCTTTATAATATTATATTATTTATAGTTTATTCCTTATATTCTTAATTCCCTATTAGGTAAGCCCTATTATAGTTAATATAGCTTACTATTATATCTAGTAGGTAGTCTTAGTAGTTATATTATCTAGTATAGAATCTATACCTTATTTATTCTTTATAGGACTATACTAGATAGTTAAAGGCCTAGTATCTATAGTATTACCTATTCTACTACTTTAGCTATATTAAACTATATTCCTAGTAAAGCTAACCTTCTTAACTCTTTTCCTCTACTTTTAAGCTATATAATTTCCTAAATATTATAGTTCTTAGTTACTATATTATTATCCTCTATAATTTTCTAGATACTTTATACCTTATTCTCTAGTAACTAGAAACCCTTAGTAGGGGTATAGTAGACTATAACTCTAAAATATAGCTTAACTAGCTTTATACTATTTCCTAATTTCTTAAGCTATTCTATATTATTCCTTATAGTTTCTACTTACTATTAATCTTTAAATTAAACTATATATTCTATTTTAGTTATCCTAACCCCTACTACTTATATATCTTCTATTAGGCTAGAATATAGGAGAGTACTTTAAATATAGGTATTAGCTACGTCTATAGGTAGATATCTTATAAAAGCTATATTATTACTATTAATACTTAATTTTTATTATATACTAATTTAAATATAGTTTTATTCTCTATCTAGGTTATTAGTATTTACTATTCTTATAAGGTCTATATTTAGTTCTATTATACTTTAACTAGCTACTACTATTATCTATAATTATATTAGTAGTATTAAAGCTAAGAGAGTACTTAGTTATACTTAAAGGTACTAGATCTCTTTAAGGAGTTCTATATTTTAGGTCTTTAAGTTTAGTTATTTAGACTTAAGCTTAGTAAGGTTAGTTCTAATATCTTAAATAATATTATTTTACTATAATATAGTCTCTTTAAGGTTTGCAATAAGCTATACTTCCTTATCTAAGTTTATACCTTTTCCTTTACCTCTACTTATAAACTTAAAGCTAGGAGTCTTCTTAGTACCTATAAAAGTAGTTATATTATTCCTACGTCTTTTAAGTACTCTTATAACTCGCCTGAACTCTAAGAGTATTAGTATGCTCTACTATCAAGTTGGACACGTGGCCTGTTAGGAGCTAGTAGGGGACCCAATGGGCTCCCACATAGCTGGGTCAGCTATCAGCCTTTCTTTTAAGCTCAGTTGTGTAAGCAGTCTCCTCGTGCGCGCTAAAGATTGCAGTGCAAGTTATTCCTATCTACGTGCCTACTAGGCAAAAGCTTTTCGCTGACGAAAGCCTTGCCCTTTCCTGTTTAACCGGCAGACGAACTACCTCGCGCGAAAAGTCTCTACTCTCCTCTTTGGTCAGTAAGCGCTAGAGGACATTGCCGGCGAGGATATGCAGACGAAGCAGCAGCGACCTTTCGACAAAGATGCGTCTCAAGAGTTACTCAGTGAATGTATTCCTCATGAGACTTACAGTCGCGAGCACAATCGGTTTCCGGTTTTGCACATTGATTTGTTCTCACCGCACGGTTCTCCTGACAAGGTGGTTTCCTATATCGTATTAGCGCGATTTAAGGGGTTAGGCTAGATCCCCTCGTCGCGCAGACTGGTTGAAGTGCAGCTTCTCCACTTGCTGCGCCTTGCTCTGCGCTACAATGCCTCTGACCGGTCCTGGTTGCATGGTGACAACAAAGCTGAGAGGCAATGTTTTCCTATCAACACAAAACCTCACATAATACGAACATAGCCTTTTGCTAGAGATATTCTTCAAAGAACTCAATCCTTTTCCCTATTTACGCTCCATCGGTGTACATTCGACCCGTATGCGGCTACTCAGAGCCAACTCCGACGGTAGTTTCAGCCTAACCTGGTTTGCTAGCGATCGAATTCCCTGTTACGCCATCCTTTCACATAGATGGGAGGAGGATAACCAAGAAGTCACTCTCGAGGACGTGTCGAATGGTGTAGCAGGTAGTAAAAAGGGCTATAGAAAAATCCGGTTTTGCGGAGAACAAGCTAAGAACGACGGATTGGAATTCTTCTGGGTTGACAGTTGTTGCACTATACAGACTCACCACCGACGACAATGTCCTACGAAAAGGGTGGCATACGCCGCCGAAAATGGCGGCAAAATGTACATAGCTTTTCAATACAAGCGTATTAATATTTCCTTACTTTCTACCTTTTCCGTCTGAGAATCCTTGACTAGCGCTCCAACCCCTTCCAATCGTGAGTCTGCCAAGACATCAGTACGTCACATTCCCTAACCAATAGTCGTCACACTTACAGTAAACCAGCCTTGCTTGTTCTCACATTCAACTATAAGTGAGACGGTAAAAAAACCCAAGAGAATTAGAAGGATTCCGCTCAGCTGCATTCACAGGATGACTCGTCAGATCTGCACTCCCGGACCTTGGCACTATTATTTGAAAGCGCCGCTAAAATTGGGGGCGCTATGTTTGGGTTGCCGCTGCGCACGCACCACCAATCAACTTTTCTTCCGCAACATCCTCCGCAGACCCTCCACAACAATCCCTACAGCTAGCGGCCTACCGAGATGGCAGGCGATTGATAAGTAGGCGCTTCTATCCACAACTCTTGTCAACATGGCCGCCAGTTCAGCATCGTTAAAGACTCAAACTAGACGGTCCAAGCTATCCCAGCTAAGGAAAGGTAAGCTCTCACAACACTAAGTACGGCGTCTATTGACCTTCACAGCACAAACGACTTCATGTATTGGCAATAGGATATTACGAAGGTCTCCGCGCATCAAAAGAGCGACGATCGAGAGAAGCGACGCCCAGACTATTGAGCAGGACTCAAGGGAAGAGGCAAGTATGCACCGATAACCTCTACTTGCGGAGTCAACAGTCTGACATAATTTGTGCCAGATTCAAAGTCGAATCATCCAGACCAGAAAACGAACTCGAGACGCCAAAACCAGTACATCGACTGAACAGCCAAAGAAGCGCACACGGACTAGCAATCCTCTTGAAGAGGCACTACAATCGCCATATTTGGTGAAGCAGCAGAAGCGCCGTCGAGAACCTGAAGTTGCACGCCCTCCATCTCCATCTCACCCCGCCCGAAGCCAAGACGGCCAAAGCAAGCGTGTTCAGCCCCTTGAACGACCACGGAAGCGTGTTCGAACTCAAGTTCGATCTCGGATAGAACAAGCGGAGAAAAGGGAAGCTCAAGTAGTCCAAGCCAGCCTCTCTCGTATCTCACCAGAACCATTTCCGAAGCCATTAGAGGCGCTAGTTGATAAGCCGGCTGGTGTACTTCAAGACGCTCGTCTTACTTGGTGGAGTGAGAAAGGAACCTGGCCGACCAAAGAGGACGAATTGATGGATCGTTTCCGATCTCTTGTCGAAGATGCGCGCGCGAAAAGGCGATCTCTGAGCCGTAAGCGCTCAAATGGGTCCATGGCCTCGGGGTCGTCCCCGAACGGCAGCGTATCGCGAGAGCAAAAGTGTGCCCCATACAGACATCAACTATTTGAACGGCAATTGAAGGATTGTGGTAGCTTTTTGGATGATCACGAGCTTGGTATTTCTCCGGAAAGTGAACGCCTTTGCGAACAGCTGCTGAAAGGACCGCAACCGACTCCTGAGAAGACTCTCTTCTCTGACGACGATCTATTCAAGAAGACGTGCAGACGGCTCAAAGGCGAGAACGAGACAAAGGTGGTTCTTCGTATCTCAGAGCTTATTGTGCCATCAGCAGAAGTACTCACCGACCAAGGAGCTAAACACCTTTCTATTGTTAGAGAGAGCACCAACGCGAACTGGATACTTTCAGTTCCATTCATCAATCCCCCTACTACTGGTACTGGCTCTCGTTCGTCCGGACCTCGACCGCAGCCAGACGCTGCAAAGGCCTTTGACCGAGACGCGTTTAATAAGGAACGGCTGCGAAAGCTGCAACCATATCTTGGCGACCTCCTTACCGATTCCTCCTTCTTTGCAGCTACATTTCAGATGTATTTTCCATTTCTCACTTGTGAAGTCAAGTGCGGAGATGGCGAACTAGATGTTGCCGATCGACAGAATGCCTACTCTCAATCTGTGCTTTTGCTTGGTCTTTACAAGGCTTTTCGACTAGCTGGGCGAGAGCAAGAATTACATCGCGAGATCAATGGATTCTCACTATCACATGATGAACGGCATGTGAGAATTTACGGTCACTACCTCTTCATCAAGGGGAACGAGGTACAGATTTATCGACACCTGATTTCAGAGTTTATTTTCGCACCATCTGGAGAAGGAGATCAAAGGTGGAAAGCTTATAAGTTCGTTAA
Source organism: Phaeosphaeriaceae sp. PMI808 (assembly GCA_021365335.1). Taxonomy (NCBI): domain Eukaryota; kingdom Fungi; phylum Ascomycota; class Dothideomycetes; order Pleosporales; family Phaeosphaeriaceae; species Phaeosphaeriaceae sp. PMI808. The sequence goes on from JAJTIZ010000273.1 coordinate 17,057, forward strand.
AAACGTATACGATCTATGGCTTCCTACACACTTCGAAAGACTTTGCTCTATTATCGACATGTTGCCTGAGGTTTCGGACACAGAACAGGAATTGGGCTCCTTGCGCTCAGGACTATCACAACAATTCGACGACCAGAGCCTAGACGATGCAAATGAGGCACCAGAGAGCCAACCAAGCGCTCAGCAAATCACTCCGGATACAACGATCAGGACTGGGTCCAGCAATAATTCCAAGAAGAAGAAATTCGACAAGTCCTGATGACAAGACACGGTGCCTTCATCGAGCTAGTCAAGGCTGCACACCGTCTGGCCAATTCAATTCCGGATTCGTTCCTGTCAACTCACTGAAGAACCATACCCAGCCCCAAAATCACAAAGGCTGGGACCTAAGCAATAAACCCACCTTCTCTGTTGAAATCGAAGACTACCAGCCCATTACCATGTACTGTGCTCAGGCGCAACACTGTCAGGCGGGTATGGTGACCAATCCAACTACAGATGGTTTGACCTCACTCGCAGCCTACCAGTGGCTATCGAGCACAGCTAAGAGCAATACGCCGCAGCCCAACGTCAATGGCGGCATCCTAAGAGCAGAGATCCCAACAAGCAATCATGATTGACTGATTGATTGAGTTGATTGACTCAGTCAACTCAACTCAACTCAACTTAGGCGCTGCGCCAGTCAACTCAACTCAACTTAGAGTAGTAAAGTTGATTAAGTTGATTGTATTTGACTCGTTTAGACGCACGGATTTTATAAGGCTATTAGGTTAGCTGTATAGTAGATCTCGCGATAATTTTTCTAGTATTGTAGTTAGCTTAACTTATACCCAAACGCGATACCAATTAGGCTAACTAAGCGACCTATCTTAGCCGTACACGTCTATATATAGGCTTATTTTAATACTTTACTACTATCTATACTACCTATATTAATGCGTTTTTTTAGATTTTATTAATTAATATACTACCTAAATATTATATATAAGCTACTAGTTTAATTACTAAATATACTAAAGTTACTACTTATAGGCTAGTAAATAGGTAAGGGTTAGGTTAGGGTTAGGTTAGATTACGTAATAACCTAACCTAACTCAACCTAAATTTACTAGGTTAATACTAGCTTTAGGTTAGATTAGGTTAGAGTTATATAGGCTCTAGGTTTAGGTATAGTTAGTATAGACTAGGTTACCTTAGGTCTAACTAATAATTTTAATTTTTTTATACTACTTATCTTATATTTAGAGTATTTTAATATAGGTAATAATTATAGAATATTATACTTTAGTAGGTAACCTAATAGATACCCTAACCTAACCTATACCTATACTAGTACTAGGTTCGACTAAACCTATACCTAGAGCCTATATAACTCTAACCTAACCTAACCTAGAAAGGTAGTAACTAAACTCTAACCTAAACCTAGAGTCTATATAACTCTAACCTAACCTAACCTATTAATAGATACCTCTAACCTATTTACTAGCCTAACTACTTATTATAGTACTAATACTCTATTATAGTCTATATTATTATCTATATTACTACTTATATTAAGATCTAATATAGAATCTTTATTACTATACTAATTACCTTATAAAGCCCTAGCTACTATATATTATAGTTAGATTAGTAAATAGGTTAGAAGTACCTATTAATAGGTTAGATTAGGTTAGAGTTATATAGACTCTAGGTTTAAATTAGAGTTTAGTTACTACTCCTCTAGGTTAGGTTAGATTAGAGTTATATAGGCCCTAGGTATAGATTTAATTAAACCTAGTACTAGTATTAGTATAGGTTAGGTTAGAGTACCTATTAGGTTATATTATATTATATAATATTATATATATTAAATATATTTACTATTCTAATTAGGCTATATTATATTTTTTAGATATATTTTATATATATATATATAAATTTAAGATTTTTTATAATATTTAATTAGAGTCTATACTACTATTATATTTAAGGAGGTTTTAGAGATTATTTAAATTAGATAAGATTAGACTATAATAAATCTATATTATAAACTTAATAATTCTAATTAATTAATAGAAGTAATTAATTAATATCTATATATCTCTTTTCTATACTTTTCTACTAGTTTATATATCTATCTCTACTAGGTATACTAAGGTCTCTTAGTATAGATAGTAGAGATCTATTATCTCTATTTTAGTAGTTAAGCTAGCTTAATATAGCTTTCCTAATAGCTACTTTAGTTATTATAGCTATTAATTATAGTACTATACTAGGTACTAGTACTTTTATAGTAGTAGTCTTAGAGACTCGTCCTCCTTACTATCCTTCTCTATAGTCTCTATATCTTTAATCTAGTATAGTAGCTTAAATAAATTATTTAGCTTATTAGCTAGTACTTTATTATTATCTTACTTAAGATCTAATACCTCCTCTTATAGAATTAAATATCTTAGGATTATAACTCTTTTAATTATTTTAGTAGAAAGGTAATACCTTTAATCTCTAATTATATTATTAGTAATATTAAATATATACTTAATACTAACTTTAGTAAGTTAGATAGCTAAAATATCCTTTACTACTTAAGTAAGCTAAGGATAGTTCTCTTTATTTAATTTCTACTAAATAAAGATATTAGTATACTTATCTAGTATAATTAGTAGAGTACTAAGATAGGACTTTCCTTCTTTATAAGTTATTCTATTACTCTCTTTAGTTTCTAGTATACTAGAGTCTTAACTTTAGGCTAGTAAATAGGTAAGAGTTAGGTTAGAATTAGGTTAGATTATATAATAACCTAACCTAACCTAACTTAAATTTACTAGGTTAATACTAGCTTTAGGTTAGGTTAGGTTAAGGTTATATAGGCCCTAGGTATAGGTTTAATTAGTATAGACTAGGTTACCTTAGGTCTAACTAATAATTTTAATTTTTTTATACTACTTATCTTATATTTAGAGTATTTTAATATAAGTAATAATTATAGAATATTATACTTTAGTAGGTAACCTAATAGGTACCCTAACCTAACCTATACCTATACTAGCGCTAGGTTTAACTAAACCTATACCTAGAGCCTATATAACCCTAATCTAACCTAACCTAAAGGGGTAGTAACTAAACCTTAACTTAAACCTAGAGTCTATATAATTCTAACCTAAATAGGTACCTCTAACCTATTTACTAGCCTACTTAACTTAAAGTAGATACTAATAGCTAAAAGAAATAACTTAACTATAACTAAACTAATAGTAGAGGGTTTTAGAACTACTTAGTACCTTATAATCTCCTAGAGTTAGTAATTAGAGTTAGAGTATAAACCTAAGCTCCTATAGAGTTATATTAACTAATATAGTTAAGAAATTATTAGTAATAATTATACTTATCTTAGGCCTTCTATATTTTATCCTATATATATAATTAGTATTAATCTATAATAAATAACTATAATAATAGTACCTTATATATAGTAAGCTTCTAAGAGAGATCTAAGATAGTTATATAGTTAAATAAGAATCTATACTCTTTATTAGTCTACCTATAGTACTTATTTAGCTTTACTTAACCTTATTTAACTATATCTCTTACTACTTTTAGCTACTTAGTATTATCTCTAGTTTCTATATTACTACTTAGCTTATCTATTATTTTATTTAAGAAATTAAATAACTTATTATATATAAGCTAAATAAACTAAACCTATAGCTTCTTATTTAAGCTTAAAGTACTAGTAACCTATTTAAAGTTTTATAGTATCTAGGTAATAAGCTTAAGGTAGTACTACTTAGTAGTTAATAATTAAAGGTATTTAAGGTTATAATAGTCTACTTTAGCTATACTATTATAGCTTAAAGTATTAGAAGTACCTACTCTTAATCTAATTTCTTATTATAGCTATATATTAATATTCTCTTTAAGGTAAACTACGCGCTTATATATATTAAAAGTTAAGTTCTAGTATATTTAATATCTTATATAACTCCTAGATAATCCTTTATTAGTAGTAGGTACTATATAGCTATAAAGTACTTATACTATTATATAGATTAATTAATTATAAAGTATATAGCTTAGAGCTAAGTAGAGTTTAGTATATAATAAATAACTATAATAAAGGTAAAGTACTTTATATAGAGAGTTAGGAACTAATATTTATATAGTAATATCGTCTAGGTAGTACTTCTATAAGATCTTTCTAGTTTCTATATCCTCTAAAGTATCTAGTTTAAGATACTAGATAATATCCTAAATAATAATATTAATAATATAGGTAAAGTAGGAGATAGTATTTTCGTTTAGGTTCTAGTTAATACCCTCTTCTTCTAGCTTTACTTATAAAGTACTAACTAAAGTACTATTATTACTAGTATTATTAGTAGTAATAGCTAGAAGTTATAACTTAGTTTTTATCTAAGAAAGAACTTTAAATAGTCCTTTAGCTATAGTAGATCTAGTATAGTATCTATAAATTAGAATAAAATCTAGTAATTTCTTTTAACGCTTCTATTTATTAGTAATATAGTATCCTTTAACTTCTAGAAAGCTAAGGTAGTTATTAGTAGACTATATATCTAGTATAATTAATACTTTAGTTACTATACTAAAGTTATTAAGAAGTAACCCTATTACTACCTTAAATTAATTATTAAATATACTTTAGAATTTATAATAAATAGTTATTATAGAATTAGGCCTAAAGAACTAGATAAAGTATTTAAAGGATAGTTACTCTACTATCCTAAATAAATAGTTACTACTAATTACTACCTAGACTAATTTCTACTTAAATACTATAGTAGAGTATACTAGAAATAGGCTTAATAAGTTATAATTTTAGAGTTAAGAGGTTTACCTAATAGGGGTAGGTACCTATATATAAATAGAAGCTAGAGTATCTTTATAACTCTTTAATTTATAATAGTTTATAAGGTACTTAGTACCTATTCCCTTATTTATTAGATATTAAAGTAATTTACTATAGTTAAAGTAGAATATATATAGGTAACTTTATATAGTACTTATAGCTTCTTTAAATTAATTCTAGATTTAGCCTATATAAGTAGCTAAGTTCTATTAAATTTTATCCTTAGATATTATAGCCTATATAGTATTACCCTACTAGGTAGTCTATATAGTAATAACCTCTTTATCTTTCTTATTTTATAGGTATTAGAGTATAGAAATATAAGGTACCTCTAATTAGAATTAATAGAGGATTTATAGGATATTAAGAGGTATATTAATATTAGCTATAACTAGAATACTAGAGGATATAACTATAATAAGAAACTATAATAAAAAGGTAATAAGAAACTATAATAAAAAGGTAATAAGAAATTATAATAAAAGAGTAATAAGAAACTATAATAAAAATATAATAATTACTTAATACTTAGTAGGTAGTATAACTAGGTTTTTTTAAGTAGGTTTCTTTTACGTAGTTTATAAGTTAGAAGTACTAATACTAAGAATTTAACTATAGTATACTATATTTTATATCTATTACTTATTTCTACTAGCTATATATATATAAAACCTATATAAAATATTATAAAACTATTAATTTATTATTAAGTTAGGTATATTTAAATCTAAATATAATTATTAGCTATAATTATAGTAACTAGCTACTAATAAGTAGCTAAGATTATATATTATCTACTTAGAATTACTTTAAGGAAACCTCTTAAAGTTAATTTTATTCTTAAAGTTAGTATTAATCTTATCTTAAAACTCTTAGTACTACTTCTTAGTCTTATACTTATTAGGTATATTATTATAGTAATTATTAATCTTATTATTATAATTAAGCTCCTCCTTATACTTATCTTTATTACCTAGAATATAAGAACTAGAAGTATTAAGCTTAAGCTAATCTATACCTAAAAGTTTAGAAACTAGTATATACTTAGTAGCCCTACTTTAATTAGTATATACTTATAATAAAAGATTGTAATAAACTTACTCCTAAGTAGTATCTTCTACTATTTCTTTCTCTTCTAGAGTAAGATTATTATAGAATACTAACTACTCTAACTTTTTACTCTTATCTTTAAATAAATTACTCTTAAGTTTTACTAATCTATCTTAGTAGAGTTTATATATTTAAAGGTATATAATACTATAATAGCTAAAAACCTAAATAGTAGTATAGCTTACTTCTAGCCTATTAGGTATAAATCTACTACTTAACGTCTTTATAATTATTTCTTTATACCTTTTAAGGTTATTTTTATATTAAACTTTTACCTATTTTTTATATACTTAATAGAGTTAGTTCTTAAACTACTCTTCTATTAATTATAAGTAATAATATATAATAAAAGACTATAATAACTTACTACTCTTCTAATCTATAAAGTACTTTTTATTAAACTACTTAAGCTTATTACTTATATAAAATCCTTTCTATCTTTATTAAGATTCTAATATATTAGGGATTTCTTTAACTTAGCTTTAAGCTAATATCTAGTAGTATAATCTACTATATTAGTAGCTTTAAGAGTTTCTCTTTACTAGAGTATATTAAAGTTAAAGTCTTCTACTAAATAGTATAAGAGCTATTATTAAGTTATACTTATATAGTACCTTTATATTTATAGGATACTCTTTCTAGTAGCCTTCTCCTCTATATAGTAAGAGAATATAATAAATCTTATCTTTTTTATACTTAAAACCCTATATAAGTTAGTAAGTACTATTATAAAATACTAGGATAAATATATCTATAATACTAGCTTCTATATTCTTAGAATTAGCTAATATATTCTTAAGATTATTATCTAGAATCTTAAACTTTAGAGAGGTATATAGACTATTAAAAGGGCCTTAATTAGAGTATAAGAACTCTATTACGCGATAGCTATAATAAAGAAATATAATAATTAGAGTAACTAGTAAAATATAGGTAGGTACTATAGAGTTTATAGTTAATTAAGTTAAAATTAGGTAGTAAAGATAAAAGGTAAGTAAATTTAGGTTACTAAGGTACTAGTATAGTACTAAAGCTATATTAGGGTCTAACTAATACTAGTATAGTACTAGTATCGCACTAGTAGTATACTAACTTAAGTAAGTACTTAAACTTACTACTTAATATATTTTTAACTTATAACCTATACTTCCCTATAACTCTATTATTATAGTAATTTATTATAGTAGTAATTCTAATTTTAATAATTTAATACTAATTATATTCTTAAGTCTCTCTAAATTATCTACTTTCTCTAAATTTATCTATAATAGTAAGAACTAAATAGGTTATATATAAGTTAACTAGTAGTAAGAGCTTTAGGAAGGAATTACCTATAATAGCTACCTATTTAGTACCTACTATAGAAGCTCTTAGAAAAAAGTATTACTTTAAGCTAAGTACTATATTATTATATTTATTAATTATATTATTAATCTAATATTTAATAGCTATTATAAATAAAGAGATTAGATAATATTAGAAGTTAACTAAATTATAAATTTATAAGCTTTCCTTTTAGTACCTCTATTATAAGGTTACTTAGGAATTAGTACTAGATTATTCTTACTAATTCTAGGCCTCTATAATTATAGCTCTCTAAGAGGCTACTAAGTCCTTTATAATTAGCTATTTTAAAGGTATATATTTACTCTCTATATTAACTTATAATTATATATACTAATAATTCTAGATTATAATATAAATACTATTTAAGTTAAAGACTCTTAACTAGCTAAGTACTACTATTATAAGTTTAGCTTTATAGAATTTTAAAATTTTTAAAATCTATATAGAAAAAAGTCTAATAAGTTTTAAACTTAGTATAGAGTAGCTATAAGGCCTAATAATATTATAATTCCTTATTTCCTATAATTATATACTATTATAACTTAATTATACTTATATATAAATATAAGAAAAAAATCGTAAATCCTATAATTATATACTATAATAAAGTAATTATACTTATACTTAATTAGTAAATATAAAGTAAATTATACTTAGTAAGAAAATTATATTAGTTAAACCTAAAGTAACTTAGTCTATACTAACTATACTTAAACCTAAAGCCTATATAACTCTAATCTAATCTAATCTATTACTAGGCTAGTAAATAGGTATAGGCTAGGTTAGAGTTAGGTTAGATTACATAATAATCTAACCTAACCTAACCTATATTTACTAGGTTAGGGTTAGGTTAGATTACGTAATAACTTAACCTAACCTAACCTATATTTACTAGGTTAGCGCTAGTAATAGGTTAGGGTTAGGTTAGGGTTATATAGGCCCTAGGTATAGGTATAGTTAGTACGAACTAGGTTACCTTAGGTCTAACTAATAATTTTAATTTTTTTATACTACTTATCTTATCTTATATTTAGAGTATTTTAATATAGTTAATAATTATAGAATATTATACTTTAGTAGGTAACCTAATAGGTACTCTAACCTAACCTATACCTATATTAGTACTAGGTTCGACTAAACCTATACCTAGAGCCTATATAACTCTAATCTAACCTAACCTAGAGGAGTAGAAACTTTAACCTAACTTAAACCTAGAGTCTATATAACTCTAACCTAACCTAACCTATTTACTAGCCTATCTATTACTAGTACTAATCTAGTAAACTTAGGTTAGGTTAGGTTATATTATTATATAATCTAACTTAATCTTAACCTAATCTTTACCTATTTACTAGTCTAATTATAGTTATATCTAGGTTACTAGACCTTAAACCTATAGAACTAAATAGTAAACTTATTATAAGTCGAGTAGTTTAGGAATAAGTAGGAGATAGATTATTAATTTAAAGCTATATAGAGAAAGTACTATATATATATATAGGAAGCTTAAATAGTTTACTTATATAATATATACTTATATACTTCTCTATTAAACTATACTCCTTTATATTAAGTTAAGCTTATAGATATTAGGTATACCTAATATCTTTATAACTAAGGTTAAGCTAAGCTTAATTATAATATACCTCCTAAATAAGCTATATAGCTATAATTTTTAGGGTCTATCTAAACTTACTTAAAACCTTAGTTTCTTATAATTTTACCTATTATAAGCTTAGGCCTTAGCGCGTATATATAATATATATATATAGAGTAAATTATAAGCTTTCTACTTTACTAAACTTTATAAATTACTATACTATATCCTATAAGTTATTATTTAGTATATACTTTATATATTCCTAGAAGCTTTCTAGTTCTTATCTCTACTCTATAAGCTCTATACTAACTCCTATATAGACTTAATTAGTTACTTCTATATATCTATATATTACTAAAGCGCGCTATAAAGAAGAAGCTACTACTTATTAGATTTTAATAAGGTTTAATTAGTATTACTAATATATACGAAGTATATAATAATTAATTATAATAAATAATAGAGTAATTAATTAATTATTCTATCTATTTTCTACCCTCTCTACTACTCTTAATATACTTTAAATAGTTCCCTAATTTTACTTATACCCTAGGGTCTCCCTTTATTAAGCTAGCGCGTTATTTAATTATAGCTCTCCTATTAAAGGGATACCTATAATTAAGCTAGTATAGCGCGGTTTAGTCTAGCTCGCTTAGCTAGTAGCGCTAGTAGCGTACGTACGCGTATACCTATCTTAATTACTATCTTAATTATTATCTTAATTCTTATATACTTATCTAATATACTCCTTTAGCTTAATAATCCTTTAGTAAGCTAGAACTATTAGGTAAGTAAGAGATTATTAAGGTAAGCTTAGATTTTATTAAGAGGTACTTTATATATAATCTAGTATTCCTATACTTCTACTAGTCTAAGTTAGGTTAAGAAACTCTTCTACTTATTTCCTAGAAGTACTTTAGTAAACCTATTAGTAGTTATCTCTATTAATAGAGTATATACTACTTTAATTTAACTATCTAATACTTCTTACCTTAGCTAGTATTTATAAATATTAATATACTTTAGTTTAGTTTAGAGTTTAGCTAGTTCTTTAGTAACGAGCTAGATTATTTAAGTATTATTATACTAGATAGTAATATAGCTTATAGGTAGTTTAACCTTTAGCTTATCTAGTAATTATAATATAAAGATAGCCTCTTTAGCTACTTAAGATAGAGCTAGTAATTTAGCTTTAGTTATTAAGGTAGTAATAGTATCTTATTTATTAGCTCTCTATATAATAAGACTATTAAATAGTTTAATTATATATTCTTAAGAGCTCTTTCTATCTAGAGTATTATTAGTAAAGGAGGTATTACTAGCTACCTAGAGTAAATTACCTCCTCTTAGTTAGAGTACTCTCTATCTTATACTTAATAGATATATAAGTACTTAGTTAGTAGCTTCTTAGTACGTAGTATTTAGGTTTATAAGGAATCGAGCTAATTATAATATTATAAATACTATATCTAGTCTAGTAGTTACTATAGTAAATAGGAGTAAGCTAATTTTACGCTAGTACTTATTAATCTTAGATAGTATTACTAAGCTAGTATATAGCTAAAGCTTAGAAGTAGCTATTAGAGTATTATAGTAGATATCTCGTTTATTAGTAAGCTAATATATCTTATTAATATATATAGTCTATAGGAGCTAGATAAGGTATTACTCTCTTTTATAGATTATCTCTATACTAAGGAACTATTAGAGATCTACTCCTCTAGTAATAGTATACTTTTCTCTTAAGAGATTAGTTACTTTTTCTACTTCTTTAGTCTTCTTCTTATTATAGGCTATAATAATATCATCTATATAGAAGAAGATAATAATACTATCTTTTACTATATAATATAGTTTATAGGGTACTATTTAAAAACCAAGAGACTTTAGTATTAAAGTAAACTCTTTCTACTATAGTAGAGGTAAAATATATAGTCTTTATAGAGCTTTTTAGACCTAAAGGATTATTCCCTTCTTCTAGTATCTCTTTAGTATCTTTATATAGATCTCTCGATCTATTATAGCGTAGATAAAGGTATTTATTACATTATACTATTTTAGTTTAAGATTATATTTAGCTATAATTACTATAAGTATCTAGAAGGAGCGGCTAGCTAGTATTATAGTATAGGTATCTTATAATATAATATTTCTTTACTAATCTCTATATACTACTAGTCGGGCTTTATATTTAATAAACTAGTAGTATTTATCTAATTTATAGGTATAAACCTATATATAATTAAGTATCTATTATCCTATTTATTTAATTAGATTAGCTAGTACTTTAGTCTATAATCTTATCTTCTAGTAGCTTATTATATAAGTATATATAGCTTCTTTAAATAGCTCGCCTATTAGATAGTTATCTAGATTTATTTAATATATTAGTAGAGGTAGGAGTTAACTATAATAGAGCTTTAAGCCTCTAGCGAGTATTCTTTTTATCTTTACTTTATCTATTAACTCTCCTCTATATTATCTAACGTTTCCTACCTAAGTACCTACTATAAGGGCTACTACCTATAGAATAGTTTTAGATAATCCTTAGTTATTATAGGTTTTTATTATAGTAGTTAACTATTCTCTACCTAAGTCGATTTTAGATAACTTATAGGATACTAGCCCTCTAGTTATTAAGTAAGCTAGGAGTACTACTAGTAGTAGAGATAGTAGTAGAGTTAAGTAATATTCTCTAATCTTTCTTCCTTAATAGTAGCTAGGTAGGTCTACTTTATTAGTTAATATATCTAGATTAGTATTATCTTTATAAAAAGACTCTATTTCTAGCTAATAAACTAGTATTAGGAGCTTAATAGTTCTTATATAAGTAGTAATCTCTTCTAGCGTTTAATATATAAGGTTATCTATTAGGTCCTCTATTTTACTATTAAAGATTATATACTTATTAAAGATAATATCTTAAGTACTTATTACCTTAGCTATAGATAGTACCTATATCTAGTAGATATTTAATAACTAGTATCTAAAAAGGTATCTAATCTAGGCCTTTAGATCTAGCTACTAGAGTCTTAATTTATTATAGTCGGTATTATTAGTTATTATAAAAGCTTTATACCTATAGGCTTTTAAATAAGCTAGATTAGGCTTTTTTAGTAATACTATAATTCTTTAATTATAAGCTACTCCTATAAAGAAGATCTTATATAGTATTTTCTAGTTATTTAAGTAACTTAGTATTTAGTTATAGAGGTATACTCTAGCTCTAGTAATTTCTAGCTAGAGTTCTTAAGGTAGATTAGTATTAAGCTATATTACGCGTAATTTCTCCTTATTAATACCTCTAGCGCGCTTAGCTCCTCTATTTTAAGCTTAAGTATCTAGAGCTAATAGTTCGATAGTAATACCTTATAAGTTTAGCTAATACTAGACTTCTAGTTTTACTATAGTAATCTTATTATTAGCTATAACTACTTTAACTAAGATATTATACTAATTCTTTAAGAAGAGAATAAGGTTTTCTAGTATCTTAATAATTAACTTCGCTAATTAGTTATCTATAAAGTAGAAGTCCTACTATAGTTTAGAAATCTTCTTAGTAACTAGTATTTAGCTCTTTTCTTTATTAAAGCTCTATACTTTATATAAGTAGAAATTAATTAAGATTCTTTCTCCTAGTCCTTTATAGCTAATTCGTAGTACGTAGCTAATTTAATATCTTATCTTAGCTTTACTATAGGAGTTATATTTAATAGTAGTTACTCCTTTTACGCGTACTCCTTAAGTTTACTAGATAAAGTACTTAATTACTACTAGTCTTAGATAGCTAAGTCTCTTATACTATATAAGTATAGTTACTCTAGTTAACCTAGGTTTATAGGTATAATATATTACTTCTTATAATAGATAAAACTTAAGTACCTATTAGCTATAGATCTTAGTAAGATTTCTAATTATCTACCTCTCTAGTTTATTTAAGGTTATTAGTTCTAATTAGGTATTCTACTATATTCCTCTCTACTAAAGTAATTAGAATAAGACTAGGTTATAGTAGATATCTAGGTATATAGCTATATTATATAAAGCTAGATAATTTACTTTAGATTAATTCTTTAAAGTTAGATTAATAGATCTATATCCCTTTACCTATATTTTTAAGTTACTAGCCTAGATATAGTCTTCTTAAGTAGGTAGATAGTAGTTATAGATATAATCTAGATTATTTATAATATAGTAGGTTATACTTAAATTAAGGATAAATAAGTCCTATAGTAGATATTTATTATAGTTATTTATTATAGTTTAAAAGGATATAGTAGTAAAGGTCCCTTTAATACTTATAACTCTTTAGCTATATAGTTATTCTTAATCTCTAGGTATTAGAGTTAGTAATCGCCTAAAGTAGGCTTTAGACTATCCTCTAATTAATCCTTAAAATATAGTATTATTTTTATATTTATAGTTAATAAGCTCTTATAGAGTCTTATTTAGATTCTAATATAGAGGGGCTATATCTAGATTAATATAATAGTATTCTCTTAGGTTATAGAATTTACTATAAGTAGGGTATTTTTCCTCTACTATAGTTTACCTAGTTAATTATATATTATTACTATTTTAGCTAGGTTAATTTTTATACTAGAGTCTATACTAGTTTAGGTTTAATTAAAGTCTACCTTAGTTTAGTAGTAGATTATATTCTATAGGAGAGGCGTCCCTAGTCCTACCCTAGGTAGTCTTACTACTAGTAGGAAGATCTAATAAGGTATTATTAACTATAAAAGTAGTCCTATTTTTCCTTAATTTAAGAGGATAATTTACTATTAAGTATTTTTAGAATTATTTTATTATCTCCTTATAGGTTATATATTCTTTAAATTAACTATAATCTTAAAAGTTAATAGACTATATAGGAGTAATCTTATTAATTACTAAGAGAAAGTCTTTTATAACTACTTTAATATATAATACCTCTACTACTTTATAAGTTTCTACATTAGTAGTAGCTTAGTTATACTTAGCTACCTAGATATCCTAATTTAATACGCTCTTTATTAGTTTAAGTAAGTAGATATAGCGCTTATAAGCTCGCTCTCTCTCTAACTACTTATAAATACTAATAGTTTATTTAAGGTTAGTAAGCTACTATTATAGTAACTAATCTAGTAGATAGTACGTATATAGTAGATATAGTATAACTAATAATTAGATAAAGACTATAATCTACTATAAGCTCGTCTACTCCTTATTATATATATATTAATTAATTTAATACTACTTAGAGAGAGTCTTATAGTATTTAAGATCCTCTTTAAAAGATTTCAGACCTACTATTAATAGTTTAGATTAATATAATAGTTCCTAAATATTAGAGGCTAGTATATAATTAGTAATTACTAGAGAGCTAATAATTTCTAGCTCTTTAATAAGTTTAGTAGTTATAGCTAGGTTAATCTTATCCTAGATTTTATAGACTACGTATCTTAATTATAGTTATATTAACTAGGCTATATAGTTAGCGTTATTCCTTAGTATTACTATAGGATCGCGTTGCGCTTAATAGGCTATTATAGTTTAATTTTAGTTATTAGTTTTAGCTTAATTTAGTTAAGGTAGTAAGACTCTTAATTATTAGATTTTAATAGGGAATTAGTATTACTAATATATAAAAGTATATAATAATTAATTATAATAATAATAGAGTAATTAATTAATTTCTCTCTATTTTCTACCTCTCTACTACTCTTAATATACTTTAGAAAGTTCCTTAATTTCGCTTATACCCTAGGGTCTCCCTTTATTAAGCTAGCGCGTTATTTAATTATAGCTCTCCTATTAAAGGGATACCTATAGTTAGCTGGTGCGGCGCGGTTTGTTTGGCTCGCTTGCTAGTGGCGCTAGTGGCGCAGTGGCGCACGTGCGCGCGTGCTTATCTCGATCGCCATCTCGATCATTATCTCGATTCTCATGCGCTCATCTGACACACTATACTATAGCTTATTAAAAATAATTATCCTTTAGTAAGCTATTAATACTAGCTTTTTATAAGATAATTAAGTTTACTAATCTAGAGGTCGAGGTAGTATTATAGGTAAGTTATATAAGTATTATAAACTTTATAATAAAGCTCTTTATATTCTTAAAGCCTTAATTATCTAGGCCTTATTAACTACTATAAGTAAAATATATATAAGTTTTAATAGCTAGACGATAAAGGGTAGTAAATATAGCTTTTTTAAAGTTAATACTTATTTACTAATACCTCTAGAGTAATATAAAAACCTACCTATTAACCTACCTTAACTTACTAGTACTTATATAAGTAATACTATTACTAAGGCTATCTTACTAATACTCTTAGTAATAAGATAGGTAGTAATTATTTAGGTTACTTCGTACTTAACAACGCTACTAATAATAATACTATAATTACTACTCTCTCCTCTTAGTACCCCTTTAACGTAGCTTACTAACCTCTACTATAGTTATTATATACTTAATCTTATTAGCTAGGTAATTATTTAGGGTACTAATAAAGACGTATACGATAACACTAAAGACTAACTTAAAGCTAAGGAGTAGTATATAATAATAGTAGTATAAAGATAGCCCTATTAGAGTACTTATTAATATTATTAACTATATATAGACTCCTTAGTAGTATAAGCTCTTTAGAGAGGTTTAACGCGTTACTAACGCTACTCTACCCTCTAAGAGTTATCTTAAAATACTTAAACCTATTAAGCTAGTTATTACTTAATAAAACTTATATTATACTACTTTTAAGCGCGCCCTCTATCTCTAAACTACTTATAATACCTATATAGAGTACTATATAAATAGAGTTATAATAGAGGATACTAATACTATAAGGCGAAATAAAAGCTATCTAATATACCTACCTAGATAAGATTAGATAGCCTAAGAGTAGCTAATTAGGTAGTAATTAGTAAGTATAAACTATTATTAGAGCTACTTAAAT
>JAJTIZ010000274.1:0-32877 GCA_021365335.1 Phaeosphaeriaceae sp. PMI808
TAAATCTATACTAAATTATTACTATAGATTTAGTCTAAGTAGATATACTAAGATTCGAACTTAGGACCTCTACAGTATAACTGCAACGCGCTACTACTACGCTATACGCCTAATTAATACCAACTTAAAGGTTTAAACAATAACGCTAATTATTACCGTTATAGTATATAGAATAAAATAACCTACTAAGCGCAACGCGACCCTATAGTAACGCTAAGGAATAATATAGACTATACAACCTAGTTAACTTAGCTGCAATCTAGATACGTAGTCTATAAGATCTAGGATAAGATTAACCTAGTAATAACTACTAAACTTATTAAAGAGCTAGAAATTATTACCCCTCTAGTAATCGCTGAATACTCGCTAGCCTCTAACGTTTAAGAACTAGCACGTTAATCTAAATTATTAACTATAGGTCTTAAAGCTTTTAAGGAGGATCTTGAATACTATAAGACTCTTTCTAAGTAATATTAAATTAATTAATATATATATAATAAGGAGTAGATAAGCTTATAGTAAATTATAGTATTTATACAATTATTAGTCTTACCGCATCTACTACGCACCTACTACTTACCTAATTAGTTACTATAATAGTAGCTTATAAACTGAAATAAACTATTAGCGTTAATAAGCGATTTAAATAAGAACAAGCTCGTAAATAATACCTTAACTTACTTAAACTAATAAGGAGTGTAGTAAACTAGGATACTTAGCTAGCTAAGTATAACTAAGCTTCTACGGAAGCTAAAATATATTAAGTCGTAGAACTATTATAAATTAATATAATTACTAAAGACTTTCTTATATCTATTAATAAAGTAGTACCTATATAGTTAATAACCTTTTAGGACTATAGACGATTTAATCCTAGTATAACCTAGAAGGAGATAATAAAACGCTTCCGCGAATATATAATAGTAAATTATCCTCTTAGATTAGGGATATATAAGGCTACTTTTATAGTTAATAATACCTTAGAATACCCTACTAGTAGTAGTAAACCTACCTAGGGTAAGACTAGGGACGCCTCTCTTACTAAAAGCGCGCTACTTAAAAATCTAGGTAAAACCTATAATTAATATAAACGTAGAAAAAGTACGCACGTTATATAATCTTACGATTAAGAATAACTATAGTAGATAGAGTATATTACCTAGCTTATAGTAGATTATATAATATATAGGACTACTACTATATCTACCTAGATAAGTACCTAAGTAGTAGATCCTAAATAAGAATTAATAAGATCTTATTAACTATAAGCGTAAGTATAATACTATACTTTAAGGGCTAATTTAAGGATAGAATAAACCTCGATTTAAGTAATTACTAACTCTAATACCTAGAGATTAAGAATAACTAGAAGGCTGAAGAATATTAAGTATTAAAGGAGTATTTATAGCTAAAACTATAATAAATAGCTATAATAAATACCTACTCTAAAACTTATTTATCCTTAACTTAGGCTTAACCTACTATATTATAAATAACCTAGATTATATCTATAACTATTACCTACCTTAGTAAGATAACTATATATAGGCTAGTAATATAAAGATATAGGTAAAAGGATATAGGTCTTTTAATCTAACGTTAAAGAGTCGATCTAAGGTAAATAGACTAACTCTATATAACGTAGCTATATGCCTAGATATCCTCTATAACCTAGTCTTATTTCAATTACTCTAGTAGAGAGGAATCTAGTAGGATACCTAATTAGAACTAATAACCCTAAATAAGCTAGATAGGTAGATAATTAGAGACCTTACTAAGATCTATAGCTAGTAGGTACTCGAGTTTTATCTAATATAAGAAGCGGCGTATTATACCTATAAGCCTTAGTTAGCTAGAGTAACTACACTACTATAGTATAAGAGACTTAGCTATCTAGGCTAGTAGTAATTGAGTACCTTATCTAGTAAACTTAAGGGGTGCGCGTAAAAGGAGTAACTACTATTGAATATAACTCCTATAGTAAAGCGAAGATAAAATAATAAATTAGCCGCGCACTACGAGTTAGCTATAAAGGACTAGGAGAGAGAATCTTAATCGATTTCTACTTATATAAGGTATAAAGCTTTAATAAAGAAAAGAGCTAGATACTAGTTACTAAGAAGCTCTCTAAACTATAGTAGGACTTCTACTTTATAGATAACTAACTAGTAAAGTTAATTATCAAGATACTAGTAAACCTTATTCTCTTCTTGAAGAACTAGTACAATATATTAGTTAAAGTAATTGAGGCTAATAATAAGATTATAATAGTAAAACTAGAAGTCTAATATTAGCTAAACTTATAAGGTATTATAGTTAAACCCTTAGCTCTAGACACGTAAGCTTAAAATAGGGGAGTAGAGCGTACTAGAGGTATTAATAAGGAGAAATCACGTATAATACGGCTTAACGCTAATCTACCTTAGGAACTCTAGCTAGAAGTTATACGTACTAGAGTTTACTTATATAACTAAACACTAAGTTACTTAAATAACTAGAAAACGCTATATAAGACCTTTATTACTAGAGTAGCTTATAATTAAGGAATTATAGTATTATAGAGAAAGCTAAACCTAGCTTATCTAAAAGCCTATAGGTGTAAAGCTTTTGCAATAACTAATAATACCTACTATAGTAAATCAAGACTATAGTAGTTAGACCTAAAGGCCTAGATTAGATACCTCATTAGGTACTAGTTATTAAATATCTACTAGATATAGGTACTATCTATAGCTAAAGTAATAAGTACTTAAGATATTATCTTTAATAAGTATATAATCTTTAATAGTAAAATAGAGGACCTAATAGATAACCTTATACATTAAACGCTAGAAGAGATTACTACTTATATAAGAACTATCGAGCTTCTAACGCTAACTTATTAGCTAAAGATAGAGTCCTTCTATAAGGATAATACTATACTAGATACGTTAACCTAAAATAGTGAAGTAGACCTACTAGGCTACTACTAAGGAAGAAAGATTAGGGACTACTACCTAACTCTACTACTATCTCTACTACTAGTAGTACTCCTAGCTCGATTAATAACTAGAGGACTAGAACTATATAAGTTATCTAAAACCAGCTTAGGTGGAGAATAGTTAACTACTATAATAAAAACCTATAATAACTAAGGATTATTAAAGATAGTTCTATAGGCAGTAGCCTTTATAGTAGGCACCTAGGTAGGCAACGTTGGGTAATATAGAGGAGAGTTAATAGATAAAGTAAAGATAAAAAGGATACTCGCAAAAGGCTTAAAGCTCTATTATAGTTAACTCCTACCTCTACTAACGTACTAAATAAACCTAGATAACTATATAATAGGCGAGCTATTTAAAGAAGCTGAATAAGCCTATATAACTAGCTATTATTAAATAAGATTATAGACTAAAGTACTAGCTAAACCAATTAGGTAAATAGGTTAATAGATACTTAATTATATATAGGTTTATACCTATAAATTAGATAAATACTACTAGTTTATTAAGTATAAAGCCCGACTAGTAGTACGTAGAGACTAGTAAAGAAACGTTATATCACAAGATACCTATACTATAATACTAGCTAGCCGCTCCTTTTAGATACTTATAGTAATTGCAGCTAAATACGACCTTAAACTAAAGTAGTATAACGTAACCAACGCCTTTATCTATACTATAATAGATCGAGAGATCTATATAAAGATACTAAAGGGATACTAGAAAAAGGGAATAATCCTTTAGGTCTAAAAGGTATTATATAGTCTACGTATTTTACCTCTATTATAGTAGAGAGAGTTTACGTTAACGCTTAAAGCTCTTAGCTTTTAGATAGTACCTTACGAGCTATACTATATAGTAAAAGATAGTATTATTATCTTCTTTTACGTAGATGATATAATTATAGCCTATAATTAAAAGAAGACTAAAGAAGTAGAGTAGATAATTAATCTCCTAAAATAGAAGTATACTATTACTAGAGGAGTAGATCTCTAATAGTTCCTTAGTATAGAGATTATCTAGAATAGAGAGTAACGCCTTATCTAACTCCTATAGACTACGTATATTAATAAGATAAACTAGCTTACTAATAAATAAGACGTCCGCTATAATACCCTAATAGCTACTTCTAAGCTTAAGCCTCACACTAGCTTAGTAACGCTATCTAAGATTAATAAGTACTAGCGCAAAATTAGCTTACTCCTATTTATAGTAGTAACTACTTAGCTAGATATAGTGTTTACTACGTTACGCCTTACTCATTTCCTTATAAACCTAAACGCTACGTACTAAGAAGCTACTAACTAAGTACTTATATACCTCTTAAGTATAAGATTAAGAGCTCTCTAACTTAGTAGAGGTAACTTACTCTAGGTCGCTAGTAATACTTCCTTTACTAATAATACTTTAGATAGAAAGAGCTCCTAGAGATATATAATTAAGCTATTTAACGGTCTAATTACTTAGAGAGTAAATAAGTAAGATACTATTACTACCTTAATAACTAAAGCTAAATTACTAGCCTTATCTCAAGTAGCTAAAGAGGCTATATTCACGTTAAGACTACTAGATAAGCTATAAGTTAAGCTACTAACTAACTACATTACTATCTAGTGTGATAATACTTAAACGATCTAGCTTATTACTAAAGAACTAGCTAAACTCTAGACTAAACTGCGGCACGTTAATATCTATAATTACTAGCTATAGTAAGAAGTAGCTACTAGCCGAATTAAAGTAGAATATATTCAATTAATAGAGATAACTACTAACGGCTTTATAAAGGTGCTACTAGTAAATAAGTAGGAGAGCTTCCTAGTATAACTAGGGCTAGTAGAGGTAAAGGAGCACTAGGTAATATATAAGGCACCTCTTAACGAAATCTAGACTCAACTTAATAAGCTCGTGTTCAAGTAGTCCTAGTCTAGCTTAATAAATAGTTTTTAAGCTAAAGGGGTGTATTAGATAAGATAAGGTAATGTTGATCTAATCGATTAATCTAGCGATACTAGTAGCGATGCTAGTAGTAATGCTAGCTTGCATCAATTCAACTGCGGCGTACTAATTCAACTACGGCGCACTATATCAACTGCGTAGAAATAAGTATATAGACTAGAGATAGAGTAATAACTTAGAGAGGACAGCGATTAATCAATTCAATTATTGCTACACATCAATTAATCATCTTTTCACTACGTGCAATTATCACCTCCTTTTATCACATCATTATCTAGATTAAGGTGAACCCTTAAAGCCACCTAAATATCTAATAAGCTTATAATTAAGGAATTATAGTATTATAGAGAAAGCTAAACCTAGCTTATCTAAAAGCTTATAGGTATAAAGCTTTTATAATAACTAATAATACCTACTATAGTAAATCAAGACTATAGTAGTTAGACCTAAAGGCCTGGATTAGATACCTCGTTGGGTACTAGTCGTTAAACATCTACTAGATATAGGTACTATCTATAGCTAAGGTAATAAGTACTCGAGATATTATCTTTAATAAGTATATAATCTTTAATAGTAAAATAGAGGACCTAATAGATAACCTTATATATTAAACGCTAGAAGAGATTACTACTTATATAAGAACTATTAAGCTTCTAACGCCGACTTATTAGCTAGAGATAGAGTCCTTCTATAAGGACGATACTAAACTGGATATATTAACCTAAAATAGTGAAGTAGACCTACTAGGCTACTACTAAGGAAGAAAGATTAGGGACTACTACCTAACTCTACTACTATCTCTACTACTAGTAGTACTCCTAGCTCGATTAATAACTAGAGGACTAGAACTATATAAGTTATCTAAAACCAGCTTAGGTGGAGAATAGTTAACTACTATAATAAAAACCTATAATAACTAAGGATTATTAAAGATAGTTCTATAGGCAGTAGCCTTTATAGTAGGCACCTAGGTAGGCAACGTTGGGTAATATAGAGGAGAGTTAATAGATAAAGTAAAGATAAAAAGGATACTCGCAAAAGGCTTAAAGCTCTATTATAGTTAACTCCTACCTCTACTAACGTACTAAATAAACCTAGATAACTATATAATAGGCGAGCTATTTAAAGAAGCTGAATAAGCCTATATAACCAGCTATTATTAAATAAGATTATAGACTAAAGTACTAGCTAAACCAATTAGGTAAATAGGTTAATAGATACTTAATTATATATAGGTTTATACCTATAAACTAGATAAATACTACTAGTTTATTAAGTGTAAAGCCTAACTAGTAGTACGTAGAGACTAGTAAAGAAATGTTACATTATAAGATACCTATACTATAATACTAGCTAGCCGCTCCTTTTAGATACTTATAGTAATTGCAGCTAAATACGACCTTAAACTAAAGTAGTATAACGTAACCAACGCCTTTATCTATACTATAATAGATCGAGAGATCTATATAAAGATACTAAAGGGATACTAGAAAAAGGGAATAATCCTTTAGGTCTAAAAGGTATTATATAGTCTACGCATTTTACCTCTATTATAGTAGAGAGAGTTTACGTTAACGCTTAAAGCTCTTAGCTTTTAGATAGTACCTTACGAGCTATACTATATAGTAAAAGATAGTATTATTATCTTCTTTTACGTAGATAATATAATTATAGCCTATAATTAAAAGAAGACTAAAGAAGTAGAGTAGGTAATTAATCTCCTAAAATAGAAGTATACTATTACTAGAGGAGTAGATCTCTAATAGTTCCTTAGTATAGAGATTATCTAGAATAGAGAGTAACGCCTTATCTAACTCCTATAGACTGCGTATATTAATAAGATAAACTAGCTTACTAATAAATAAGACGTCCGCTACAATACTCTAATAGCTACTTCTAAGCTTAAGCCTTATACTAGCTTAGTAATACTATCTAAGATTAATAAGTACTAGCGTAAAATTAGCTTACTCCTATTTATAGTAGTAACTACTTAGCTAGATATAGTGTTTACTACGTTACGCCTTACTCATTTCCTTATAAACCTAAACGCTACGTACTAAGAAGCTACTAACTAAGTACTTATATACCTCTTAAGTATAAGATTAAGAGCTCTCTAACTTAGTAGAGGTAACTTACTCTAGGTTACTAGTAATACTTCCTTTACTAATAATACTTTAGATAGAAAGAGCTCCTAGGGATATATAATTAAGTTATTCAACAGTCTAATTGCTTAGAGAGTAAATAAGTAAGATACTATTACTACCTTAATAACTAAAGCTAAATTACTAGCCTTATCTTAAGTAGCTAAAGAGGCTATATTTACGTTAAGACTACTAGACGAGCTATAAGTTAAGCTACTTACTAACTATATTACTATCTAGTATAATAATACTTAAATAATCTAGCTTATTACTAAAGAACTAGCTAAACTCTAGACTAAACTATAGTACGTTGATATCTATAATTACTAGCTACGGTAAGAAGTAGCTACTAGCTAAATTAAAGTAGAATATATTCAATTAATAGAGATAACTGCTAATAGCTTTATAAAGGTACTACTAGTAAATAAGTAGGAGAGCTTCCTAGTACAACTAGTGCTAGTAGAGGTAAAGGAGTACTAGGTAATATATAAGGTACCTCTTAACGAAATCTAGACTTAACTCGATAAGCTTATATTTAAGTAGTCCTAGTCTAGCTTAATAAATAGTTCTTAAGCTAAAGGGGTATATTAGATAAGATAAGGTAACGTTAATCTAATCGATTAATCTAGCGATACTAGTAGCGATGCTAGTAGTAATGCTAGCTCGTATTAATTTAACTGCGGCGCACTAATTCAACTACAGTATACTATATCAACTACGCAGAAACAAGTATATAGACTAGAGATAGAGTAATAACTTAGATAGGATAGTAATCAATTAATTCAATTATTACTATATATTAATCAATTATCTTTTCACTACGTGTAATTATTACCTCCTTTTATTACATTATTATCTAGATTAAGCTGAACCCTTAAAGCTACCTAAATATCTAATAATTACGTAACTACTATAGTTTCTATAATACCCGCGCACGAGCTATACCTCCTAATATATCTTCCCCTAAACTTTATCTTTATCTTCTATATCTTAACGTCTTATACTAGTTATACTAATACGTTAGCTATACGTAGCTATTAAATATATAGATCTAATACTCGATTATCTAGCGTCTACTATTATAATATATATTATTATAATACTTAGTAGGTAACTATAAGTAAGCCTATAAGTACCTAATACTATTCTTATATATAGGCGCGTTAGGTTAAAGTATAAGGCGTAGTTCTAATATAGTCGCGCGTATAGCGCTTTTATTATATATAACCTAAGACTAGAGCTAATATACTACTAAATTAAATATAGAGTTTAATTTTAGCTTAGATATAAGTCTTATTGGTATAGAGGGGTAATAGTAAAAAAGAGTAATCGATTTTTTAACCTTTTTTAACGAACTATAACTTTACGAAAATAATAGCTAAAAAATATAAGAGATAGAGATTTTTAAAGAGAAAAACTATATTATTTTTTTTAAGATTTTAGATTCTAATTATTAAGTATACTTAGGGGTTTTATTTCTTTCTAAAGTTAGAGCTTATTTTTTCTTCTACTTTAGAGAGCTATTACTTTTTATTTCGAGTATCTTTTTTACTATATTTTATATATATAATTTAACTATAGGATAACTATAATATACTAGATTTTTAGATATATCGTACTACTAGTTTATATTATATAGAAACTTCTAGTTTTTACGCGTTTAGGAGTATAGTTATATATTTAACTAAGCTAATACTTAGTTTAATAACCCTTAGCTATCTTTACTACTATATATCGCCGAGGGAGAGATCATATACAGTTATCTATAGCTAACTAGGCTATAGCTAGCTACTCCTCTTTTATAGCCTCTTTAAAGAGCGTTATACTCCTTTTATTAACTCCTATTCCTAAGCTCTTTCTAGGGCGTTTATTTAGCCTATCTTTAAGTATACTCTATATATTTTCAATAGGATTTAGATCCGGGCTATAGGTAGGGTAAGGATAAAGCTTAACTTTATTCCTTTTAAACTAATCCTTAACTGCTTTAGCTTTATAGAGTTTATAGTTATCTTACTAATATTTCTATCCTATATAGATAATTAGTATATAATCTAGAAATATAACTAATATATATATAGATAGATAAAGGAGTAAAAAGAAATAGTAATACTAACCGCGTTTTATATACTTTTTAACTACTAGATTTAGTACATCTTAGATATAGCTTCTATTATCGAAAGCTAAAGTCTTTATAGGGTCTCTTATAAAGATTAATTAAGATCGTCCTCTTATCTAAATAGCTCCCTAAACTAAGATAGTTATATCTCTAGCTATAACTATAAGGTAGTAACTAGAAGATAATAGTACTTATTATAGGTTACGATAGATAGTAAAGGGATAATAGTTATCTCTAGAAGAGAGTTAATTAATAAAATAATACTTACTAAACTATCTTCGTAAGAGGGGCGCCCTTTATACGTAGACGTAGCGTAGTCCCTTCTTAGGGGCTTAGTATTACTACCTAAGTTATATAATATAGGGTCTCTTTATAGAGCCTCTATTATAATAACTTAGTTAGAATTATTACTATTAAAAAACCAATTAAATAGAAAAAAAATAGATATAAAATAGAATAAAATAGTATACTAGGAAATCTTTTAAACTTACTTTTATTAGTTATAGAAACTAATTACCTTCTAGCCTTTATAAAGCCGAATTTTCGATAGTACTCCTACCTAGCTCCGTAGCCCCTTTATATAAAGCTTTTATCTAAAAATATAATCTTTTATAGATTAATTTCCTTCTCTTCTAGCTTTTTAAGCTACTCTTTAGCGTACTTAACCCTTAATTTAGCTAAAAAAGCTAAAATAATAGGCTTTTTAGTCGCTCTATTAGTAGTAATATTCTCCTCTTTAAAGAATCTTTATAAACTCCTTTTACTAACTCCTAAATTATTTTCTACTATTAATCTCTTATTAATCTTTTTAGGGGACTATAATATATCTCTTTTAAGGATATTAGAAATTATATTAGGTAAGGTATTAGCCTCTAATAGAAGCTAGACTTTAGATTCGAATTTTAAAAGATTTTCGGCTATTTTAAAGGATATAGGAGGAAAGGAGGAAAACTAAAAAAAAGATATTACTTATAGACTATAGACTAATATTTTAGTAATATATTATATAAGCTTTTTATTTTTTTAAATTTTAATATTTTTTAAATTAAATATAAAAATATACCTAGTTAAGGAGTATATAGTAAAAATTTACTTATATAATCTTTTCTAGCCTAACTTAGTATAGTTAAAAAAATTTACTTTTTTATATATAAATTAAAAGGTTCTACTACTTTAAAAATAACCTAAAAAAGTCTACCTAGTTTAATACTAGATTACGTAATATAGTATAGCTTTTATATAAATATTATACGCGAAACTAAAAGAAGAGATCTTTAGCTATAAAACTAACTATCTCTTATATTTTTAGCTATTATTTTCGTAAAGTTATAGTTTATTAAAAAAGGTTAAATAATCGATTACTCTTTTTTACTATTACCTCTCTATATAAGGGGGTATATTATATATATTATAGTATAATAATATACGCGTTAAAGTAGAGAGTAGGTACTAACCTATAGTTAGTAAGATAAGTTAGAAATATATAGGTTTAGTAGCTATATAATAAGTTAGTATTATTACTTCTTTCCTTTATCTAAACTTATATAGAGCCCTCTATAGAACTATAAAGCTAACCTATTAGGGGGTAAGATAGTATATATAGTATAAGTAGTATAGTTATATATCGATATATAGTCTACTAAGTATAACTATAGAAGGTCTCTATTATATAGG
Organism: Phaeosphaeriaceae sp. PMI808; assembly: GCA_021365335.1. Lineage (NCBI taxonomy): Eukaryota > Fungi > Ascomycota > Dothideomycetes > Pleosporales > Phaeosphaeriaceae > Phaeosphaeriaceae sp. PMI808. The sequence goes on from JAJTIZ010000274.1 coordinate 10,869, forward strand.
AGGGAGCTATACTAAGTACCTTAGAGCTTAGTATATAGAATACCCTCTTATACTAGATCTATATTAGTTCTACTAGGCCCTCTAGATATACCTAAGAAAAGAGATAAAAGTAAGGATAGAAAAATAGTAAAAGAAAAACTATAAAAACTATATAATATTAAGCTTTTATAGTTAGTATCTCTATCTTCTTATTAGGAGTCGAACTAATATACGAGTAACTACTAAAGGTTATAACTAGGCCTAATACCTAATTAGGCCTAGTTATAGCCTTAGTAGCTCCTACGCGTACGTACGTAGGATAAATATTATACGCGTATAACCTAGCTAGAATTAATTATAATTACCTATATACTAAAACTATAGTTTTCTAATTTAACTATACCTTTACTATATTAATACTAATTAGTAGTTAAAAAACTATAGATTAGTAAGATATATCTTATAGGAGGAATTTCCCTAGCTTACTAGGACTTAGTTCTAGTAAAAGAAGTAGCTAGCTATTAGTAACCTTTCCTATCTTAATAGGCCTAGGAAACTAACGTTAGTATAAAGTATAGAGATACCTACTAGGACCTCCCTATCTAATAGGTAAGGTACTTAGCTAATAGACCTAAAAGAAATCCTATATTAAAACTTCCCTATCTAATAGGTCTAGTTAAGGAATAGATTTACATTAACTATATATAGGACTAACCCTACTAGTAACTAACCTAGCTAACTAACGCGTAACCTAATAAGTATATTATAGTATAAAGAAGCTAGGAACTATACCTAGTTTAGTAGCCTCTATATAACTAAATACGCTAATAAAGAATATAACCTTCTTAATATTAATATTAATATAAAATACCTTAATACCTATACTATTAATTAGATAATAATAATTAAGGATAGAGGATAGTTTAATAACTTCCTACTTAAAGAGTTTAAGGAATAGTTTAAACTATAGTTAAAGGAACTCTTTAATAATATTAACGCACGAATCTAAAAGATAATAAAGGACTTATTTAGGTTATATAGTATCTATATACTACTTAACTAATAAGATACTATTATAGAGTAATTTATTAGTCTCCTTAATATAGATACCTACCTACTATAGCCTAAGAAGGACCTTACTCTCGCTATAATTAACCTAAACTTTAAATACTAATAGATAGTAGTACTATATCTAAGATAGATAGCTACTACCCTAATATCTACTATAGGGTAGGCGACGCTACTACTAACTTAACTATAGTAACTACCTAGTATACGCATACTTACTAATCTTTTAAGCTCTATATAGATAATATAAAGTTCTCTAGTAACCTTTATAATATACTTAATATTAAGCTAAATATCTTCTATAATCTCTATGCTAAAGCTAGTATTATCCTAGAATAATATAATATAGCGTTTAGTACTATACTTAAGGGAAAAGTAGAGTTATTCTATTACTAGTACTTATATAGAAGGGATTAACCTTTATAGAGATAATTACTAAGATCTAAGGATACTTCTATATACTAGAGAATTATTAGCTCTTCTTAAATAAGTAGCGTACTACTATACTTAAGGAAATTATTATAATAAACCCTAATAAGAATATCGCGTAATATCTTAAGATTATTATTAAATAACTATAATATACCTATTAAGGACTTATCTAGAACTTTAGTAGTAGTAAGAGTAGCCTTACTAGCTAACTAGTATCTATATATTAAGGAGTCCTAGCGTATAGTAGCGTCTTAATCTAACTATCTATAACCTTTAAGGAGTAGCTATAGACCTTAGAAGTACTATAGGTATATAGACGTTTATAATAATAGTACTTAGTTTAACGCCTATAGATTATAACGCCTTAATAATAATAATATATACTATACTAACTAATAGTATAACTATAATAGTAACTATAGTAATAATTAATAGTATAACTATAATAATAGCTATAGTAATAACTAAGTAAGTATAGCCCTCCTCTAACTATCCCTCTAATTATTATAATAACTAAGGTAAAAGATACTATCTATAGAACTATAAGAAGTATTTTATCTATAGTAAGTAGGGCTACTAGTTAATAAGATACTTAACTAATAAGCGCGCTAGATTATAATAGTACTTCTATATATACGCTTAAGAATATAATATTAACCTAGACTATAAGATATTTCTAGCTAGGTTTAAGGGTATTAATACTAGCGATAATAAGAGTAGTAATAGAGATAAGAATAATAATCTTAATATATACTATATAGGCTACGATAACTAGTTCTATACTATAATATATAGTAATATAAGTAGGTAACTTATTACTACTACTCTTAATAACGCTATAACTATATATACTATTACTAGCGCTAACCTATATAATAGGACTATAAGGGAGGAAATATATATATTTATATTTAACTCCTACTATAGTAAGAATATATTCTAGAGTATTATACTAGATATAGAAGTAGTAGGTATATTAATAGCTAGTAGAGAGTAAGTTAAGGCCCTATAGCTTATCTACGACGATATCTATATTAATAAATCTATAGCTAGCTAATACTATATTAGATTTAGAGATAATCTAGAGTATATCTTAATTAGAGATATTAGAGTAGATATACCCTTTAGTATAATTAACTTTATAGTTATACTAATAAATACGCCCTTTCTACTCTACCTAGTAGATATAGATAGATATAGTATCTATCTAAATAATATTAATAACGCCTTAGTATATAAGGATAGGAAGTACCCTATTATCTAAATAGGGATATCTATAGCTACTCTATAACGCTACTAAAACGGCTATCTACTACTTAATAGTAATAGAACTAAGGTAGCTTTATTAATACTTTAGCTACCTAGCTACTAAGTAATTCTATAAGGTACTATTATAAGTAGGATATAATAATATAAGCTAGGAAGTAATTAAGAGTATTACTAAAGTATACTACTAATACTAGCTCTATAGTAAGGTACTTAGATAATTTAAGTTTATAATATATAATAATATTAACTTTAACTTTTAAGTAATTATTAATATAATATATATTAATTAGAAACCTATTCTCTACGCTATTAATAAAGTAACTACCTTCTAAGCTATATAATTTCTCTAGGATATATAAGTAAGTACTATATAGAATATACTACGTACTATATAGATTAATATATACGTTAGCCTACCTAATATTATCTTAATAGATACTAGTAAGAACTTTATTAGTAAGGAGTTTATTAATAATACTAACTTAATAGTAATTAAGGTAAATAAGGTACTAGTTAAAGCCTATAACTCTATTAGGAAGGTTGAATACTATTATATAATAGTCTAACGTACGTATAATATTATCTATGTAGATATTAGCTATACTACTATACTAGAGCACGTCTTATAGATAGCTATAAAGGCTATTAACGATACTATAGGACCTAATAAACTCGTCTAAACGCTTCTTATCTTTAGTATATACCTATAAATAATAATACTCTCTCTACCCTCTCTATTAGTTATAGCCTAAGTAAATATAATTAAGAAAGTAATAGTAGAGATCTATAAGATTAGTAGTATAATAGATTAATAACGCGCTTACTACTTATAATAGCCTAAATATTAGTAAGATACTCTAGTTACCTCTTTAAAGTAATATTAAGGTTTAGCGTAAAAATAAAGGATAGACTAGCCTATATATACTACTCGCTCTTAATAATAAATAGACTACTACTATTATAGACGTTAATAGTAGATAGATAATATTCTAGATAACTATTATCTACCTATATTATTAAGATAACTTAATAACTATTAACCCTAAGAACTTAGATATAGATAATAGAGATAAAGGAGTAGACGTTAATAATAACGAGTATACGCTAGAGATAGAACCTAAGTAACCTTACTACTACTATAGCTACTCTAAGGGCTCTAAGAATAAACTAAAGATAGTAATAGATAATCTCGTTAATAAGATCTATCTTGCGCAACGCGAATAGGACGATTACGCCCTTATATAGGAACTATAAGCTAACGGGAAGGTCGTAACCCTAGGTATACTCTTTAAGCTATCTATAAAAACTAAGATTAACGCATTAATTATATATAGAGTCTTTTAATTTAAGTAATATAACCCTACTAAATATAGTAGAATCCGTATATTTAAGTTATATATTATTAATAAAGTAAAGGGTAAAATAACTAATTAGCCCTATAAGAAGTTACGACTAGTTATATAAGGATATATAGATAAAAGTAAGAAGCTTATACTAATATAAAGCCTAACTATTTAATAAGTAAGCTAATAAGTTATTATTACCCTTATGCTATTAATAATCTATAATAGGATAATCCTATAGCTCTAAGATATTACCTAGGCATATACGTGGTTAGATAATTAGTTATAGTATATAATTATTACTAACCTCTTTATATAACTTAAGGAGATATATCTATATAGTACTATTATAGTTATTATTAAACCTCTATATAGTATTATAGAGGTAAGAGTATATTAGTAGTCTACCTACTTTAAATACTATATAGAGAAGCTCTAGATAAAGACCTCTACGTATAACTTATACCTACTTATCTCTAAGCCTACTATAGTAGGATTTAGTATTATAGGTATATAGACTAATAATACTCTTAGTCTCTCTAACTAATAGTTTATAGATAGAGAGACCTAAGAGCTCTACTTTAGCGCTAAGGAGAAGTAAGTACTTAATAGTATAGAGCTAATAACCTTTAATAGCTATATTATTACGCTCTATAATAGTAAAATAGTACTCTAGTAGAAATACTAAGGTGATAAGTTAGAGCTTATATACGATTAAAAGTTATATATCTAGTAGTAAGTACGTAGCGCGTATATTATAATAATCTATTAACTAGAGGCGAGCTTTAACGTAGCTACTACTACTTAGGTAACTAACCCCTCTAAAGAAGAAATATCTAGATTAAATAAGTAAATTAAATAGTAGAAGGATAATATTAACTATAGCCTTAACTATATATAACTTAATATAAATAGCCTTAAGCTCTTTATATTTATTAATGCCTCCTTTACTAATAATAAGGATATAAGCTTATAGATAGGATATATAATCGTTCTAGGAAATAAGATTATAATAAATAATACTAATATATTTAAAATCTATAGTAATATTATCTACTAGTTATTAATTAAGTATAAACGTATTACTAGAAGCGTATTAGTATCTAAGATCTACGTAATAGCTTATAGCGTTAATATTACTATTACTATTAGTAGTACTATTAATATAATTATAACTTAACTTAATTACCTAAAAATCCCTATTATCGTATATACTAACTTACTATTATTATACGAGTACCTAGTAAAGCTTAGTATAACTAAGGAGAAATAACTAATAATTAATATTATAGCCCTCTAGTAAGTATACGAGCGAGGAGACCTTATAGATATTAGATAGATTAATAGGCGCGATAACCTAGTAGACTCGATAACGAAGTCTAACTCTAATACTATACTAGAGACTCTTATTAATAGTAATAACCTTAAGCTCTATATATAAGGATAGGTTAACCGCAATAAGAACCTTACTACTATAAGTATAACTAATCGCGATAATAAGATCGTATCTAATAGTAATATAGAGACGTATAAGGGAGATAGATAGATATAGCGCTAGCCTAAATAGGAAACTAAGTAAAAAGTAGGATTTAATTTTTATTATAGTAAGTAACTACTTACGTCTTAGGCGATAGTTACTATACTAATAAAGAAAAGATAGTTAGTATTAGGAGTTAAACTAATATACAAGTAACTACTAAAGGTTATAACTAGGCCTAATACCTAATTAGGCCTAGTTACGGCCTTAGTAGCTCCTACGCGTACGTACGTAGGATAAATATCGTACGTATATAACCTAGCTAGAATTAATTATAATTACCTATATACTAAAACTATAGTTTTCTAATTTAACTATACCTTTACTATATTAATACTTCTAATTACTTACGCGCTATCAAGAAATCCTTTAGCGTACTTTATCGAAAACTTAATTAATTACGTCCTTCTAGAAACTTAATTAATTATATCCTTAAAACTTAATTAGTTATATCCTTCTATATATAATAGCCTTTATCCTATTATTATTACTATTTTAATATCCTTTAGTATTAAATATCTACGTTCCCTAATCTCTAGCTAACTCTTATACTATCCTTTATATCTTACTTTCTACGCGAAGGTTTATATATACTATACTACTATTAGTTACTTTTATAGTCTATATAGTATTTTAGGAGTTTAGTATAGGTACTATTACTCTAAAGTTACTACTTATTATAACCCTATAAGGTAACTATACCTACTCTACCCTATAGTAATCTCTCGCTAAGAGCGAATACGAGAGATTATATTATATAATATAATCTCCCACTCTCCCTTATATCTAGAGAGTAAGAGAGTATAACTAATCTCTTAATCTCTTTAATCTCTAGAGATTAAGGAATTAAAGAGATTAACGTAGTTAGATAGTATATATATAATATAGATAATAAACCCTTATAGCTTATTATATTCAACTTAATAAACTCTATATAGTATAGTAATTTAAGTTATTACTTCTACGCTCTATTATAACTAAGTAAGACTAAATCCCTCTTACCTTACTTTATCTTTAAGAACTAACCTTACTCTATTAATATACTATAGTATCTTAGTAGATTCTTAATACTACTATAGGCGTTTAAGTTATAAGAAAACTAGAATTTATTCTAGGTAGCTATCTAGAGGCTTATTATTATCTCTATAAGTATCCTTAATTATATTATCTTATAGTACTTTCCTTCCTTTTAATATATTATAAAGCTAAAGTAGTCCTAGATTTCTAGTCTTTCTATAGTATAGGTAGTAGTACTTATCGCGCTAGTATTTATTTCTATAGTTAGTTAGGGACTATATTAATTCTCTAAGGGTAAGTCTAAGGTATCTCTAGTAACCTACTATATTATTTCTATACTCTATTAACTCTTATTCTATAAAATCTATTAGGTAATCTAAGAAATCTTTAAACTTAATATAGGTAGGGGCTTTTAATTATTTTAGACTAGTAGTATATTCTTCTATTATACTATAGTTACTATTCTCTATATATCTATATTTATTTACTAGTAGTATTCCTAATTCCTTTATACTAAGTTTATTAGTATTAGTATTAGTATTAGTATTAGTATTAGTATTATTAATATTAGTATTACTAGGTTTATCTATATTTAGGTTAGCTTTTACGCTAAATTTATTAGTATTAGTACTAGGTTTATTATTAGCGTTAGTTTTTATACTAGTTCTTATATTAGCTTTTACGCTAAGTTTATTAGTATTAGCGTTAAGGTTATCTATAATTAGTCTAGACTAGCTAATAATCTCTTTACTATATAGAGTAAATAGGTTATTATTATTATCTAGATCGTCTATTCTCTTACTTTAGGTATTATTAATTTAGGTAATTTAGGTCTACGACTTTCTCTTTTTTAAGAGCTTTTTTAGTATAGTTTTAGTTGCGCGAAATAGTACTAGCCTAGTATAAACTACTACTATATTTTTATTAAGCTAAATAAGTAGATTTACTTAGTAGCTAATATTATTTAATAGTCCTAAGATAGAACTATCCTATAACTATCTTTTTAAGTTACTTAGTAATAGCTATAATAACTTTAGGTTAAAAAGGTCCTTTAGAACTTCTAAGTTATTTATTTATTCTATAATCCCTTAGACTTATATATAAATATAAGTATTAGTAGTATTAAATATATCCTTAAAATACTTAATATAGAAATTAATAAGCTAGTTTTCTTTAAACTTTTAATTTATTATAGTTATCTACGCTAGTTTAGTATACTTTAGTAGGTTACCTATATAGTATTATCTAAGTAGTATTAGGTTTATAATAGGTTTATATCTTATACTTATCTTTAATCCTTTTAGTACTATATTTATATCTAGGTTATTAGTAATCTTAGTAATAGTTAGACCTCCTAGTATTATTACCTAGTCTAGTATAAACTCTATATAATAGAAGGTTTCCCCTATTATCTATATAGTAGTTTAGCCGAAAAAATTATTTTACTATTTCTTTATTCTAAGTAATAATAGTATTCCTACTTTCTTACTATCCTTATTAATAATAGCGCCCTTAGTATCTATTATCTTACCTACTTATAAGTAGAAGTATATATCTATCTCTAGTAGAATAAAATCTATTACTATAAGTATACTTATAGATTTTAAGTATTCTAGATAACTAGAGACTTTAGATCTAATAAGAACCTATACGCTAGTAGTATATTTTATAGCGTAGAACTCTACTTTTATATAGATATTAGTTAGTATTAACGCGCGCGCTATTAATAGAATAGGGATATTATACTTTATCTATAACTATTTACTCTAGTATATTACTTAGAAGTATTATATATCTTCTAAGAGTAGGTATAGTATAACTAGTATATAGTATCGCTTCTATTACTTAAGTATTTATTCTATATTTTTATCTAAGATAGTATTCTTTAGTCCTCTTATACTAGTTTTTAGTACCTTTATAGAAAGTCTAGGTATAGAGTCTATACTAGGAGTAGACCTAGAAATTTACTAGGGTAGTATCTTATATACTATTTCTACTATAGTATCTTATAGTTATAGTATAGTATATTAGGTAGGTACTTATATACGTTTATCTAGTTAGTACTATAGTTACTATATTTATTTTTCTCCCTATAGGTTCTTTTTAACTTAATTATTCTAGGCTTTTATTAGCTTACCCTATACTATACTATAATCTTTTAGCGCTATATACTAAAGTATTATATTAAATAAGCTAGTAGGTATATTATATATTAGAAGAGCTTATTCTAATATATTTTCTACTTCTATTCTAACTTCCTTTAGTACCTTATCTACTATTACCTAGAGTAATTAGTATACTTCTTATAATATATAAGTATTTAGTAGTTATAGTAAGAATTTCTAGCTACTTTTATTATACTATTCTCCTAAGGTTATAACTTATAAAGCTATATATTATATAGCTTTAGTTATAAAATTAGTAGTCTATACGAGTTTTTACGCTACTTTACTAAGTTATTAGTATATTTCCTCGTTTTTATATACTTCTATTAATTCCTCTATATTCTTAGTACTTTCTATTATTTATACTATAGCGTTCGCTATTATTAGTTATTACTAACGTAATTCTATAGTTATCTACGTTAAATTATCTATTTTTATTCGCTATTAGCGTTTATAGTTTAACTAATATATAAGCTTTATATACTATATATCCTTAGTCTTTTCTAGCTCTATTAACGCGTACTATATTAATACGTCCTTTATAATAGCTTATTACTAGTATAGGTCTACTATCTCTACTAAATCTCCTCCCTATTAGTATAGGTCTATATTTATATATTTAATTACTTTTAATAGTAGAAAACTAAAGTTGCGTAAATTTATATTACTTAGGGCTAGCGTTAGTTAGTATCCTTTTTTAGTAAATAAGGATAGTCTATCTATTAATTTTTCGCTATACTACTATCTCTATTCCTAAGGTGCGCCTAGCTACTATAGGAGCTTTCTTACCTTAGTAAGTTATTCTAGTATAGGCTAGGTTAGTAAAAATAGCTACACTAATTTATATCGCCTTAGAGTTAAAATTACTATTATTTAAGCTAGTTAAGCTAATATTAGAGTTACTATTATTTTAGCTAGTTAAGCTAATATAGCTTACTACTATTCTTTCGCTAGGACTCCTACTATTAGTAGAGGAGGAGTAGTTATATTTTCTTCTATCTTATCTATTATATTTCTTTAGTTTAGTAGTAAAAGATTTAAATAGTATAGTTATTATATAGTTAAAAGGCGTATAAAAAGATTATATAAGTAGAAAGTATATATAGAATCTAGGTATTTAGGTTATACTTAGATAAGTAGGCGTTTATTATTAGGTTATTCTTAGGTAAAAGAGTATTTACTCTTTTAGGGCGAGTAAATAGTAAGAGTATAGGTAAGAGCATAGGACTTAGATATAGGTAATAGTAGGTATAGTTACTAGTCTTTATATAGTTAAGTTATTAATTAAGTTTTTATTAGGTTTTTTTTTTATACTATTATATATTATCTATAGTACTAAAAAAAAAGGTATATAAGGTATAGCTTATATAAGGAAGAAAAGATTATAATAAGGAAAATTAGAGCTTACTTAAAATTACTAGGTTATTAGGTAATTATTATATAAATACTATATTACTTAGTTGAATAGGAAAAAAATAGTATTTATAAAGCTATAGGTTTTCTATAGGTAGGGCTAGTATACTCTTTTACTCTAGTATTTTAACTTATAAAAGTTTTTATCTTATCCTAGTACTTATACTATAAGTATCCTTATTAGTAGGAGAGTATTCTCTAGTTATAGGTAATCTATCTATATTTTATATTTAGCTATCTTATTACTATATTAAGGAACTATCTAGTATTTATACTATCTTTATTACCTTTAGCGTAGCTTAATAATATTACTTTTATTTTTTACGCCTAATATTATCTTTATCTTACTTTTCTTATAAGGTTTTAGAGTAGTTATTATTATACTCCTTTATAAGGTCTTTTATACTAGTTAGATCTTCTTTATAGTACTATTAGTTATAGATTAATCCCTATCCTTTCTATCTAACTAAGTACTATTACTAGCCTATTTTTTTATCTATCTTATATCCTAAGAGTAGGCTAGTAAATGGGTATAGTCTTAGTAAACGGGTGGGTTAGCGATTATCTCGGTAAATACTAGTCCGAATTAGGTAATTTATAGCTTATTTTATAGGCCGTATTTAGTTCTATAACTTTGTAATATAAAGTGTTTTAATACCTATACTAGTACGTATGCTATAAGGAATAGAAGAGCTAAATTCTCAACTATACCCTAACCTAGGTTTAATTTTATAGGTATGCTTATAACTTCTATAATTTAAGTGTTATAAAAAACTTTATATTACAAAAGTTTTCAGTTGGAACAGTTCTTTAAAATAGCTTACTAATTTCCTAATTTGGACTAGATCCGGCTAAGATATAGCCAAAATAAAAAAAGTCGGACCATACCCATTTACCAGCCTACTGACCCTTAACAAAGAGCCGGAAGAGCTAACAGAGTCACAGGAGGCAGAACCCGCAATAGCAGTTGCTGTCTAGCAGAAGCAACGAAGAGACAACACGTAGCGGGTTGTAATTATCTTGTCTATTCTGTTCTCTCTAGCTATTCCTACTATATATACTTTACTCCTAGACGTTCTACCGCTAGCAGTATATTTGTGACGGTTTTGTAAGATTGGATCACGTGATGTGGTTCTGAACACCTCCCTTTACGCGATGAGCACCTCTTACCTAGAGCCGTATCATAGATGCGTCATGACAACGGAGCTTCTTATGATAGCAGGAGCACGGACAGCGGAAACAACAGACAATAAAATACAATATGTGTTCACCGCAACTAGATAGATGTAGCATTATAATCTCATAAAACGGTATAAATACTCATGCAAGTCAAATATCGTGGTGCACCTAAGCCTTGTCACGTCCGCGTACAGGGCCTAAGCACAGTCCTCAAGGTAACCCTAGATACTTGATGAACTACAGTGCAAGTCAATCTGAAATTTTCGCCCATGTTACCGAAGGCTGTTCTCTCAGGGCAACTCAGCCTCAATTACACTCTCATATCCACGACCATCTGGCCAGATCTTAACGAACTTGAGCCCGGCACCCTCAATCACCTTCTTCCATACAGCCTCGGTCCTCTCATTAGCCGAAGCCTGCATCACAAGACAGTCCATAGCAGTCTGATAGCAGGTGGCGCCTGTGGTCGGGATGACAATGTCGTTGATCAGAACTTTTGAATAACCACGCTTCATGGCAGCCGCGGTTTGCTTGAGAATCTGAATCGAGCTTTCGTCAGACCAATCATGTAGCACGCAATGCATAAAGTATGCTCGCGCTCCTGTAGTATTGCTAAAGTATTAGTTTGCTGTAGCTTATATTTAAGTTTTGGTCCGAAGGGAGAAGACGAACCTCGAATCGGCTGCACAGCGCCAGGCGTAAAGAGATCATGCTCTATCACCTTGATTTTATCCCCTGTGAGCTCCAGTGGACCAATCACTTCTGGGAGATCCTCGAGCACGAGCGACCCAGCTGGAAGATTTGGATGTTTGTCAATTACCCGATGCAAATCAATACCGTGATGTCCGCCAATATCTACTACAAATGCGCTGCCATCGCTCAGGTCAGCACCTTTTAGAAGTGAGTCCGTGTCGAAGAACTGTGGCCACGATCTCTTTTGCTTTGCCCACAAGTCCATGAAAGAGGAGAAGCTCTCCTGATGCGATGCATTTGCCTTACACCGACCGAAGAAATTTTTTTTCTCTGGGTAAGCGTCAACGTAGCAGCTATTCTTGTCGTCCAAGGGGTGGCGATAGTTGGTTTTCGCAAGGAAGTTGGGCCAATTCATGGCACATTGAGCAACATGGTCAGTTCTGTGACAATATTTGTAAGCCATTTTTACGGGGAAGAAGTTGGTTGTCAAAACTATACGCACCGAATTCGAGCACCGTCGCCTAGGAGTGTACTCTTGTCCCCAAGACCAAGGGAGTAGGATGTTGGCGCGTAGGTATCACTCCCAACTTCCCGCACAATGTGATTCGCAGCTAATAGCCGCATCTGGTGTTCTGATAAGGGTGTCAGCAGTTTCATTGCTACGTTGAAATCATGGATCATTAATGCTCACGAAGTAGCTCAGGATCAACGTCTTGAGTCGCCAATTTTGCAAGCTCATCGATATTCTTTTCGCCTCCTCCAGCGGTGGTCCATGCCTCAAAAACACCCATGTTGATTGTTGCTTGAAGGACGGAGAACATGACGGGTTCCTCAATGGCGAGCCGCATGGTCTTCTCTCCTGGAGTCTCTAGCTCATGGAACACTTTACGCGCTGCCAAGGCCAACTTCTGACGCAACGGATCATCATTCTGAAATGCTGCGGATGTAACCCCACCGAGCTGTTCGATCAATTTGTTGATTACGTCTGCCATGACGAGCGTTGTACTCAAGAGCGTGGCTTTGCTTGTGGCAATGGATCGTTTGAGGGGGGGGGGAGGATGAGCGCTTGGCAGAGATATTTTAGGTCTTTTATCTACTATTCAACGAAGCTCAAGCTCAGAAAACATGGTCCTCTTTTGACATAGAATCTCTCAACATGTACTGCCAAGACATAACCCGACCTTGCACAAGGCGAATTACTCCCTTTGTTGCCGAGTTAGACATTTGTCGGCGCCTGCAGATCATCCTAATCAATCAGCACGCATTTGGAAGTATTTTCGAAGCTGGACTCTGTAAAGTTTGACGAGATATCTCGGCAATTCACGTACACGGTTTTATATGCTGCGATTATCTAAGCTATAGAAAACTCATACGCTATACGCTGACAAGAGCACTTAAATCCGACTCTGCATTCAATGGCTTTCTCTCAATCTGGAATCTTTTATCTAACCACTTGGAAAGTTCTTTGGGCCGAGTAGCCGAACGCTCCTATTTTGGCTTGTAGCCCTCCACGAGCTATGTCGTGTTCGATCCATTTCTCCTTATCTACGCCATCCTTGAGATTGGTCAAGCAATCGTATATTTTGTCGGTTGTAGTTGCAGGGTCAAAGTACATGCTAGACCCCGCTCCGGTCACCAGTGTTGGGCACTTCACATCGGCGAGGTACTCTGTCCCATCAGGATTCTGTAGAGTATTAGTCAATGTAGCTCCGCATGATGTCGGACTCAGTCTTAGAGCCGGTGGCCCACTTCAAGTGATTGAACTCCCAGCGCGCTTGAAAGTCAATTTTCTGCACAAACCAGAGGATTGCATTAAAAACCCCGTCTGACAACCAGCCATTCATGAAACCATTGAAGAGAACGCCTGGCATCCTGCCTTCGACGAAACTCACCAAACTATAGAATCCATCGGTTGAGACACATGCTTTGATTCGTGGATCTGCGGCGGCACGTAAGGCCAAAAACCCCCATCGATGCACCAGTAACGGCAATATGTTCCAAATCGAGCTCAAGCTCAGGATGTCTGGTTGCATAGTCGAACAAATGTCCAAGACGGGACCTGTCACCTTCTCCCAATCAGGGCGTATCGGTAATTTGTCGCGTCTAAGAACTATCCCCTGACCTGGACCCTCAAAGGTAATTACTGCATACCCAACTTCGGGTCCAAATGCAGGGTTCACAAAATAAATCTCTTCTTGGGTGGAATCCCGCCACCAGTGTTGAGCAGTATGGGAATCTTGCGGCCTGGGATGCGTTTCGAATTTTCAGGGAGATATAGGTAGCCCGGCAGCTTGAGTCCACCCTCGTATGGAATTTCGAGAAAAATTGTCTTTCCATCGCGATATTGCACCCCTTTGCGAAAATTTGAGATGGCATTTTCGATAGTGGGAAGGATCGTTTGTCATGTCCGATGGGGCCTTCGTTCAACATGAATTGTGCGGCTCTGAGATAATTTGATGACCTTAGGTATGCACGACGCGCACCAATACGGTCGCCAGCTTTCTCTGCTTCTTTCGCTATCTCTTCAGATTTTTTTCCCGCCTCAAGAAACGCGCTATACCAGGATTCTGGATCGAGATCCTTTATCTTTGCGGCAGCTTCCAGCGCTTCTCCAATTTCAGCGCCTTCGTGTGGCGCCATCGCAAGCAGACGGAGGAACTCAAATTGGAAGAATGGAGACTTGAACACTTTGTGAATAGCTGCCATAGTGCAGAACAGTGATGCCGTAGAAGTTTGAAATTCTAGAAGAAATAATCTGCAGGGTGTTTTTCAACCACTGAGGCTTTGTGACAGGTTATTTGAGTGTGCAGGTTCTAGCGTCGCCTCACGGATTAAGATGTCGGCGTGTCATGCTTTTCATTCGGCACTTCAACTCAAGGTCATGTGAAATGCAGCTGCATCATGATGCATTTAGCTGTTTGTGAAGGAAGTGATCACATGTAATCGTGTTCATGCTATTTTATTCGTAATACACACTGCTCTACTCTGAAGTTTTGGTTCGCACATATCACTCGCTTTGAAGAGGGCAATGGACGAGCAGGAAGAGAGCGCAGCCTGGAGGCGTGTTGGCGCGCTAACTGGGGCAACGTAAAGCGCTATCTCACAATCCTCCTACAGCCTCCGTCGCCGAAACGACGCCTTGTGCACCTGGGCACAAGAGGGCCGGTTTGAAATAACTAAAATTTTGGATTCGGCTCAAATATGATTCTCCACACTATACAGGTATGTGAGTGAACGGGTTGTCGGTGTTTGTGCAAAGCTGGTTAGCTCAAGCCCTGTTCGAGTATGCCAGCCGTGTTTCGGGCACCATCATAACACACCGACTCTTGTCTACGGTTTCGGACTAGCAAGGAGAAGAAGTAAACCAAAGTGGCTAAGCTAGAACGCCTACAGGATGCCTGAATTAATAAATCCCATATCAAACCATGGTTATGGCCTATCTCTTGCATTTCGGAAGTGGCAGTTCCTGGTCGACTGCTTATACATATCTGGACTCGTTCGACATACGATAGCGGCGCAACGAGCATCTACAGCCACATCTGCGACCAATTGATATGCACCAGCTCACTAAGAATCCTTCAATTTGAAGACACTTCGTCTACAACTAGTACTTGGATCCAAACAGTATGACATACAAACACTCTCCGAAAGAACCTATTGCTATCATCGGGGCTGGTTGTCGATTTCCGGGTGACTCGACGTCGCCTTCCAAACTCTGGGAACTCCTCGCCAGACCCGAGAGATTTCCAAGACAGTGCCATCAGATCGTAGCTTTAACGCCGAAGGATACTACCACCCCAATGGCGAGCGGCATGGGCAAGCAACGTCACAAGATCATACTTTATCGAAGAAGACCCGCGGCTCTTTGACTCTGGGTTCTTCAATATCGCCCCTCGTGAAGCCGAAGCAACTGACCCACAGCAGCGGCTTTTGCTCGAAACTGTATATGAAGCGATGGAGAATGCTGGACTCACGCTACAAGGAATTAGGGAAGCCAAACATCAGTATACTGTGGAGCCATGTCGAGTGATTACATGGACGTGGTAACACGGGACCCCGAAAATACCTCGCAGTACATGGTTACAGGGACTTCGCGCGCACTGCTTGCCAACCGCCTCTCCTACTTCTTCGATTGGCATGGACCTTCAATAGCGGTTGACACTGCATGTTCTTCCAGTCTTGCGGCTATTCATCTAGGCGTTCAGTCATTGAGGAATGGCGAAGCCACGATGTGTTGCGTAGCAGGATCCAATCTGATCATGGGTCCCGACGTATATCTTGGGTCTACGAGTCTTCACCTGCTTTCGGCTTCTGGTAGATCTCAAATGTGGGATAACAACGCTGATGGTTACGCTCGTGGTGAAGGCATTTGCGCCCTCCTCATGAACCCCTATCTGAAGCCCTCAAATACGGTGATCGTATTGATGCGATCATTCGGGAAACCTGTATCAATTCTGACGGCCGTACTAAAGGGATTGCACTACCAAGCGCCGATGCCCAGTCAATCTTGATCAGAACAGCGTATAAAAATGCGGGTCTGGATATTCTACAGGCTGAGGATAGGCCTCAATACATTGAAGCTCACGGTGAGTATTATTGGATTACCAAGTCATATTGGCTCCGACGCATATGCATTGTAATGCTAACATATGGAAATTATCAGGTACTGGAACCAAAGCTGGTGATCCCCTCGAGGCACGTGCTCTCAGCCATACATTCTTCCCTCCAGGCGACAACCACGATGATAAGCCCACTATACTAGTAGGATCGATCAAGACGGTAATTGGCCACACAGAAGGCAGTACGTATAGCGTATTCGGAACAGCTGGTACTGTATAAGCTGACCTTAGTCCTATAAAGCCGCCGGTATTGCCGGAGTGCTCAAAGTAATACTGGCAATGAAACACAAGACTGTGCCTCCGAACCAGCATCTTCATAATCTAAACCCGGACGTCGCACCCTTCTACAAAAAATTGAGAATCCCTACAAGTCCACAAGCATGGTCAACTCCCGCAACTGGTCATCCACTGCGCGCTAGTGTCAATGGGTTCGGGCTTGGTGGAACCAATTGCCACGCCATTGTTGAAAGCTATGTGCCAGAAATTCACGACAACGACCCTGGGGAAGGTCGAAGCCTTCACCAACCACTCAAGTCGGCTTCATCTTGAGTGAAGACTTCACTCCAACTCCTCTCACTTTCTCGGCAGCTTCCGAGTCATCACTAGTCGCATTACTGGAGAAGTATTCGTACTTCCTTGAGAAATGCACTATACCGATCCATCGAGTTGCATCCACACTGAATTTACACCGCTCTACCTTCCCGGTTCGAGTTGCGATAGCTGGAACATCAAAAAAGAGCGTTCTGGAGTTGATAAATAAGTCACTTTCCAAAGCTCGGGGCAATTCAAATGTTGACATTGGTCATCGCGCCCCTCTCATTGACTTCAATTTGAAGAGGCATCCCCGTATCCTAGGTGTCTTCACAGGTCAAGGAGCGCAGTGGCCGGGGATGGCTCAAAGTCTGATTGAGAAATGCGAGATGTTTAGAACGACTATTGAAAACATGGAGGAAGCACTAGCACAACTTCCAGATCCGCCAGCATGGTCACTCAAAGAAGAAATCATGAAGTCACCTACAACATCTCGTTTAAAAGATGCCGAATTCTCTCTCCCTATATGTGCAGCGGTCCAGGTAGGACTTGTCCAACTACTATCCAGAGCTGGAATCACTTTCCATACAGTAGTGGGTCATTCTGGGGGAGAAATTGGTGCAGCATATGCTGCTGGTTACATCTCCAAGGTAGACGCAGTGAAAATAGCGTATTACCGGGGAATTGTCTGCAAGCTTGCCGTCAGTCCAGATGGATCTAGAGGCTCAATGATTGCCGTAGGGTTCGGTTATCAGGAGGGTCTTGACTTTTGCGCTACTTACCAGATGCAAGGGCGTCTCACTGTTGCTGCTAGTAATTCCCCCAAGAGTGTGACACTCGCTGGTGACAAAGATGCTGTCTTTGAAGCCAAGCAAATTCTCGACAAACAGGGCATGTTCAACCGTGTACTTCAAGTGGATACTGGTTATCATTCCCACCACATGATACCATGTGCCGAGCCCTATACCGAGCAACTGAAGGGCTGTAACATCGAGGTGGGCAAAGGCAATGGATTCACAAACTGGGTGTCCAGCGTTTATACGGACAGCCGGACGATCAGTCGTGACGAAGATGCGGACATTAAAGACCGATACTGGACGGACAATCTGATCGGAAGAGTGTTATTTTCGCAAGCACTTGAACGTGCTCTGGACGATGAAAGGGGTACTCCTGATATGATCCTCGAAGTTGGGCCGCATCCAGCGCTACGGGGTCCATCGCTCGAGACTGTTCGAAAAAGATTGGGATTCGAAGTGCCTTACTGTGGCGTCCTGGATCGGAAATTAGACGACATCGCGGCATTCAGCAATGCCCTCGGATCAGTCTGGGCTAATCTCGGGCCTGCTTGTGTTGACTTTGACGCTTACACAGCTGCTTTCACTAATAGCAAGAACGTCACTTCCATGCCTCCGTTAGCAGACTTGCCAACATACGCTTGGGATCATAAACAAATTCTATGGCGGGAGTCCAGAATAAATAAGCAGGTCAGATCACGGATAGATCCCCCACATGAGCTGCTCGGCGCTCGAACTCCGGATGATACAGAATACGAACCAAGATGGAGGAATTTCCTCAAGCTTGATGAGATGCCTTGGCTGAAGAATCATCGCATACAAAACCAAATCCTCGTTCCCGCGGCTGCGTATGTTGTATTCGCTCTCGAGGCTGCGAAAGTTCTTGGAAAGGGAGAAATGTTAAGTGCATCGAACTTTTGAACATCGCTATCATGCGACCAATTGTCTTAGACGAAGCATCAGAAGGCACGGAAACTTTGCTGTCTTTGCGCAGCGACCTTGACTCCAGTAAAGGTCGAGGCGACATCATTCGTGCGGACTTCAGTCTTAGCGCCGGTGCGATGGAGGTTGGTATCATGAAGACTGCTGCCACAGGAGAAATCCACATACATCTCGAAAGTAGCCAATCCGATGCTTCCTTCTTTCGCAAAAAACACAAGCAAACTGATGTCGAGCTCCTTCCGGTCAATGTGAACCAATTTTACGCATCATTGGAAAAAATTGGATTAAATTATAGCGGACTTTCAAGACCTTGATGTCTCTTGCAAGGCGGATGGACATGGCGTCTGCTGTTATCGCTCTCGACAAAGATGTTGGAACTTCGATCCCTATTCACCCGACTTGGCTGGATGTCTGCTTCCAAACCTTCCTTGCCGCATTTGCTGCTCCTCGTGATGACTCGCTATGGACAGCTTTCATGCCTACCACAATCGGGAGCATCAGATTTCATCCGGAACCAGATATTACTCCTCATAGTTCAGCCTCTGTGGATGCCCGCCTTCATGACTTTACACCAGGGTATCTGGCAACACTCCCGACATGACAGGCGACCTGAAGATTACAACTCTGAAAGCGGGCAAATGGTAGTGAGCGTGGAGGACTTCACGATGAGCTCTTTCATTCCTGCCCTTGAAAGGGATGATAAACTACTGTACTTGAAGACGGTTTGGCAGCAAGACATACTTTCTGGTGTTACATTTGAGACGGACGATATGAACTCGTCACAAGAAGAATTGGAGCTTATTGACGCATGTGAAGCTGCAGTTCAGTTCTACTTGAACAGACTTTATCAAGATGAGTTTTTTAATGAAAAGACACTCGAACGTCCATATCTGAAGAATCTCGTTGCGAGGGCCAGAGCTCGAGACCTAAGCACACCGGGAGAGACTGAGATAACATCGATCTTGACGAAGTTTGGAAAGAACATTGACATGATCCTCATCAAAACGCTCAGCGAAATGCTGCAGCTGCAGCAACCAATAGAGAATGGAGTTAATCTCGCAACGCCCGTGTCCCTCACCAAACTCATAACGCAATGGCACCACGAAGGGATAGGCTCCAGACAACTTCAGAAACATTTCACTCACGCTGTCAGACAACTATCACACAAGCATGCCACATTGCGAATTCTTCAAATCGGGCCATCTTCTATTAACCTAGTGCAAGCGGTATGTCAAGAGCTGGAGCATACTCTAGGCACCTACACAATCGTGGATAAGTCGGCGGAGATATTCAGGAAATGGAGTCTCACGTGACAGATCAGCCACGCGTTGCTTTCCAGACTTTCGATGTCGAGAATGGTCAAGGGGAATCACCCGAGGGCGTCTTTGATGTGGTCATCATTCACAAGTTCTTCCAAGATCAAGACTCAGTGTTGAAAAAGGTGAGGGGTCTTTTGAAACCTGGTGGTTACTTGATTATGTTGGCTGCAACTGGTCATCAACTCCGGTTCCCCTTCTTTGCAGCATCGTCTTTACCCTCCAGCCAAGAAGAGGATGTGCCCAACCGGCAGAAAAACTCAAGTCGGATCGGCCAAGAAATACATGAAGCACTTCAGAGTACTGGGTTTTCCGGTGTTGATTCAATTGCCCTTGACTCGATCCCAGAGAAGCATACGTTCTCTGTTGTCGTATCGCAGGCAATTGACGACCGCGTCAGCTTTCTACGGGCTCCAACGACTGCCAAATCCATCATCGACACGAATGGTAAAATCCTGATCCTAGGGGGTTTGTCGGTCAACACCAAACAATACCTTAGAGCGATTCAATCCAAGTTGTCAAAAGTCTGGAGTGGAATGATAGCTATAGTTGAATCCTTAGCTGAGCTCAAAAATGCTGACCTGGACAGAGTGACAGCCACTCTGAGCCTCACTGAACTAGATCAGGCAGTGCTAGCAAATCTGACTGCACATTCCTTCAAGAACCTACAGCTTTTATTGACAATATCCAAGACGACCCTCTGGGTTACCAAAGGCGCAACATCAGAGAATCCGCACCATAGCGCCACTTTAGGACTCTACCGCACGTTACAGTCCGAAAATGCTCAGAAAAACTGCAAATACTGGATCTTGATACACAAAGTGATGACGGCTCGATCATTGCGGATACCTTGCTACGCTTGATCGCGGGCGCGACTTTTAGTGGTGAAGAGAAGGCATTATGGCCTCTGTGGACATTCGAAGAGGAGATTGTTGTCGAAGGAGGGAAATATTTTATTCCACGGGTCTTTTTGGATCAGGAGCGCAATGATCGTCTCAACGCTTTCAGACGCAAAGTTGAGCGTGAGGCTCTAGCAGGCATAACGACTGTCACTTTGTGTCAATCTCATCAGGCGATGGTGGTAATGTTTACGCCACTTTGGCGATTCCGAACACGCAATCGATACTCCGTGGAGCGAATAACCAGGTCCAGCTGAAGGTTCAATACTGCTCTATTGAGCCTGCTGTTCCTAATTTCAATGGGGCACAGCTTTTCTTGTGCATTGGCCACACAGTGGAGGGAACTCAAATGTTGGCTTTAACATCTTCCCATTCGTCCTCGGTCACGGTACCTTCGGATTGGACCGTCGCAGTTGGCCACACGGAATCAAAAGTGGAGATGATTTGGAAGTATTCATTCTTACTCTGAGCGAGGTCAAGTCACGCTTGATTGCTAGTTGCATGCCAACTGGATGCGTCACACTTCTTGATAATGTAGATCCCTATCTTGCTGCCGCCCTCGCAAAACTTGATACTATGACCAACAAGAGCTTCGCGCTCATTAATCCCCGGAACATAGCTAATCTCTCGTACTACCGCTGTATCGATCTTGAAGTCCAGGCATCGAAAAAGTCGCTGAGAGCATCGATACCAAAAGGAACACGATTAGTTGTAAATCTCAAAAGGGGGATGAAGCATACAAAAGTTCACTTCTCCGACAGATACTACCAAAAAGTGTCACTACCATCGCATATCACGAAATTGAAAGCCCTT
>JAJTIZ010000275.1:0-32681 GCA_021365335.1 Phaeosphaeriaceae sp. PMI808
AAGACTTTCTCTTAGTAATTAATAAGATTACTCCTATATAGTCTATAAACTTTTAAGATTATAGTTAATTTAAAGAATATATAACCTATAAGAAGATAATAAAATAATTCTAAGAATACTTAATAGTAAATTATCCTCTTAAATTAGAGAAAAATAGAGCTATATTTATAGTTAATAATACCTTATTAGATCTTCCTACTAGTAGTAAAACTACTTAAAGTAAGACTAAGAACGCCTCTCCTATAGAATATAATCTATTACTAAACTATAGTAGAATTTAGTTAAACCTAAACTAGAGTAGACCCTAGTATAAAAATTAACCTAGCTAAAATAGTAATAATATATAATTAACTAGGTAAACTATAGTAGAGGAAAAATACTCTACTTATAGTAAATTCTATAACCTAAAGGAATACTATTATATTAATCTAGATATAGCTTCTTTATATTAGAATCTAAATAAGACTCTATAAGCGCTTATTAACTATAAATATAAAAATAATACTATATTTTAAGAATTAATTAGAGGATAGTCTAAAGCTTACTTTAGGTAAATACTAACTCTAATACCTAGTATAAGCTTATAGGAATATAAGAATATAAGATTTAATTATATTATATTATAAGGTATCTAAGGTATAAGATATACTTATAATAATTAAGTTTAAGTCCTAAGAAGAGAACTCTTTATTAGAGATAACTCTTAGTAAAGAATATACTAGAGAAATATCCTAAGATCCTAGAGATACCTAGACTCTTATAGGTTATCTAGGTTTATATACTCCTTTTAGTTTTAAAGGTAGCTAAGAACTAATAATTTAGGTATAAAGATAATTAAACTACTCCTAGGCGTATATATAATTAAGAGCTAGTTACTAGGTTTTAATTAGAGTATATTAAGCCTTATTAAAAACCTAGTAGGAAAAGAGTACTACTAGTAATTAGTATTTTTAAGTATTAATAGTTTAAGAGAGAAGAGTAGTAGTCTATAATTAATTAGTAAGTATACTAGTATATAGAGATATACTTATTAATTAAGATTAGTATTTACTAGGAATTAGAATCTAGACTTAGGTAGTTATACTAAGAAGAGTAGAGTATCTAAACTTATAAGTTTTATACTAAGAAGAGTAGTATCAAGACTTATAAGTTATACTAAGAAGAGTAGTATCTAGACTTACTTATTTATAATAGGAAGAGTAGCCTCTAAACTTACTTTACTAGGAATAGTATCTAGACTTTTACTAATAGACTTCGCCTTAGAATTTAGTATATATAATACTAGGTTATAGTATACTAAAGAGTAACTCTTAGGACTCTTATCTACTACTACTAATAGTCTATAAGAATAGAGTATTATTAGTTTAATAGGATATTTCTTAGAGTAGAACTAATAATTTAGTTAGAAGGACTTTATAATTACTATATAGTAGAGTTAATAGTATATACTATATAGGACTTATAGATTAATTATACTACTACTAAGTATATTTAAACTTTTTAAGTTATACTACTATCTTAAGAGAGGCGTATTAGATAGTTATAAGTATTTATAAGAGGGTAGTTACTTATTTTTAGCTCTATATATACTACTACGCGTACTATATATTTATATATATAAATTAATTAATTATTTAATTTATTTATTAGATAAATAAATTTTATTATAGATAGATAAAGTAAATTTATCTAAAGTATTTTATATAAGTTCGATTCTAGGTTAGAATCTTTTTATACTTCTTTTTACTCTTTTTATACTTTAGTAGAGAAAGTAGTTATAATTACTTATATTTTATAGAGAGTAGTTACCTATATCGGCTATATATATACTATACGTTTACTAAGTATTTATATAGCTTAACTACTTAATTATTAACTAAGACTAGAGTATATAAATTAAGTAATTATTTTAATTTATATATTAGTTAAATAGACTTAATTACTAAATATTAGTTAGTAATTAAGTCTATTTAACTAATATATTTTTCTTAGTTATAGGTTTACTTCTTAGTTAGGGTATTATTTTTATACTATTAGGGACTAGTAGGTTAGAGCTAGTAGTAGCTAGGACTCGAGAGTAGTTAAGAAGAGACTTCTAATTAACGAACTTTTATTTAAGGAGAAGCTTAGTAAGACTATCTACTAGTTAAGATTTTATATTAATATATACGATTTTAAGAGTATTAGCTTAAACTACTTCGCGTAGTTAGTAATAATAAATATTAATATAATAAAGAGTAGTCTTTAGTTTTAGAGCTTTAGCTATAAGGAGGTAAATTATCTACTAGTTATTATAGAAGAGGATTTAGTTATTATCTAGGTAAAGACTAAGATTATAAAATACTCTTTACTACTAGATATACTTAGTACCTATAGATAAAGTAGTAATTAATTTAGTTTTAGTAGTTAATTTAGTAATATAGTATTAGAAAGTTACTTTATAGTCTATTAGTCTACTAAAAAGATAGAAGATATAGACTTATAAGGATTTATAGGTAGTCTTATAATTAGTATAAGAAGTATTAGTTACTCTAGAGAAGTCTAGTTTATCTTAATTAATAATTTAAATTATATAGTTAGTCTTAGAAGCTAAGTAGTATAGTATAAAGTCTCTTTTATAAAATAAGTATACTAAGTATTAGTATATAGCTACTAGATATATAGTAGAATAATTTATAAGGAATTCTATAAGTTTTAAATAAGCCTTAGTAATATAAGGCTTAGTAGCTCCTATAGTATAGCTAATTAATCTAACTATTTAAGTATACTAGTATATATTAGTATTATTCTTAACTTTAGTAGAGAGAAGTAGTTCTTCTAATAGTAGAGGAGTAATAGGAGCTTTTATATATAGCTTAAGTAAAGAATATCTATAATAGATAGTTTTAATATAGTTCTTCTAGAATAGTTAAATATTACTATTATCTCTATCTCTATATATAGTAATACTATAAAAGGTCTATAGATTATAGTCTTAAAGATTAATAATTTTATAGTATTTATAAAGCTTATACTTAAATTTATCTAGAGTAGTAGAGTAGCTAGGTTTTACTATAGTAATAATATTATCTATATAGAAGAAGATAATTAGACGATTATTTTTCTAGAGATAATTATAGTTAAGGACTAGAGTAAAGCTAAAGAACTAAAGAATAGGAGAAGTCTTAAGACTCTATAGAGTTTACTATAGTTCTTAAATATAAAGTCTATTATTAAAACCTTCTAGTTAATATATAAAGACTAGTTAAAGAAGAGATATATTTATAAATATATTAATAGTATTATATTATCTAATCTCTAAGTTAAAGTAGGTAGTAATTACTATAAAGGTGCGAAAGATTTAAATAGTAAGAGTAGCTATATAAGTATCTTTAATAGTTATTTAAAGATTACCTCTAATATAGATATATACCTTATACTTAAGGAGTTAACTATCTAAGTTAAACTTATACTTAAATACCTATATAAGAGGAAGAATCTTTAAAGTAAAGATATCTAAGAGTTTTTAGATATAATATTTAATATAGATTAACTTATATTAGATTATATTAAGC
Source organism: Phaeosphaeriaceae sp. PMI808 (assembly GCA_021365335.1). Classification (NCBI taxonomy): domain Eukaryota; kingdom Fungi; phylum Ascomycota; class Dothideomycetes; order Pleosporales; family Phaeosphaeriaceae; species Phaeosphaeriaceae sp. PMI808. The sequence continues at coordinate 3,555 of JAJTIZ010000275.1, forward strand.
TCTTTAGAGTAGGCGTTAATAAATCCTTATTTAAAGATATCTAGGAGTTTTTAGATATTTAACTAGAATCTTAGCTTAGTTAGGAGCTAAAATTAATAGAATCTAATCTTAGGAGTAAGAGAAGAGGTAGTAATAAAAGAAGCCTAATAAGTAGAGACTATATTAGCTAAGTAAGTATACTTTAATCTATTAGTAATAATATTTAAGAATTAAATATACTAATTAGTTTAGTATTTATACTTATATTTAGGTAGACCTTTAGATATTTAAGAGTTAATAGAGACTAAAGAGGAATAAGAGTTTACTAGACTACTAGATAGGTCCTAAGTAGTTACTAGTATTATATTAGAAAGTAAAGCTAAAGTATTTAACTTCTATTCTTCTTTAGATAAGGCTAATAAGAGAGGTTTATTATTAGTAATATCCTAGTACTTTATATAATTAATTATTTCTATAAGCTAATTACTAGATATAAGTAGATCTTTATTAGATCTAAAGAATTAAGATTTATTAAAGGTAATATCTTTAGTATATATAATTTTACCTTAATAACTATAAGATAAAGCTTTAGGTAGTTATATATAGTATATATTATAGGAGTTATATCCTATAAGATAACTAATAAGAGTATAAGGGCTAAGTTTATCTATCTACCTAATTTTCTTATAGAGTATATATATATAAATAGGCTAGAAAGAGTTACTTACTATAGGTAGCTTAAAATAGTATCTTCTATTTAAGTAATTTAATTAGAGTATAGTTAAGAAAGTAACTAAAGTATTAATATACCTCTATAATAAGATAGATTAGGAGATTAGTACTAGTAATTATTAATTAGCTTTACTTAATAAGTATTCTACTAGAGTATTTAATATAACTAGCTTACTTAGGTATATTAGGAGCTTATAGTTAGAGTTAAATTCTCTTAGATATAGTATATAATACTAGAGAAGAGTTATTAAGTATAGAGTTATCTTAAAAGCTATAACTATATTCTCTATCTAGAAGAAGGAATATTAGAAAGATATTAAATTCGCGTTTAATAGCTTAATCTAACCTAATAAAGGCTTTAAGAAGAGTTTCTTTAAATTAGTTAGATATTATATAGATAAAGTTAAACTTAATAACTAAGTTATATATATAAAAGATATAGTAATTACTACTTAGAGTAATTAAGTCTAGTATAATTAGATTAATAGCTAATAATTTAAATAGTATTAAGATACTATATTTTCTATCTAATTATAAAGAGATAATTATTATTACTTTATTAATTTAGTATAAAGAATATTTAATAGTTAATAGTAGATTAGTTATAAGGCTATTAATACTAATTATATTACTTAAAAGATATTAAATTAGTTCTTAGCCTAGATAGCCTATAAGAATATATACTTAAAGGCTACTAAGTTAATAAGCTTTAAGAAGCTTATATAAAGTTTTATAATATTTAGATATATAAGTAGTAAAGGGTTAAGATAGATTAGGTAACTTAGTATTAACTTAAGTTAAAATAATCTAGTAACTACTACTTTAGTTAATATTAGTAAGAGTAGTTTAAGTAGAGTCCTTATAAAGTTAATAGAGGATATTATATCTAGAATTAAAGTAGATATTAGCTAAGAGAGCCTAGAAAGTTAGATAAGGCTAATAAAGAAGCTTAGAATAAAGGTAATATTTTTAAGAGTTATTCTCCTCCTACTATTAGGTATATTAAGCTTAATCTTATATTTACTCTATACTTAGATATATATCTTTACTCCTTCTATAAGTATAATATCTAAGTTAGTAGTAGGTTTTTACTATATAAACCTAGTAGTATTATTAGTAATATAAAGATCTAATCCTAGATCTAAGATCTATTAGTAGAGAAGCTAACTTTATTATATTTAAGTATTAAATATAGAATAGTAAATAGTATATAATTAGTATAGCTAATTAGTATCTAATAGCTAATCTCTTATATCTATCTCTATATTACTTAATTAGCTTATATAAGAGTATAAGCTTAGCTTTTTCTTTATTTAAATTCTAATACTAGCTAAGATTTTAGTATATTAAGGTAAGTTCTCTTATATAGTAACTATATTTACCTTTTTCTTACCTAGTTTAAAATTCTTATTTCTAAGAATAGAGTAGATATAGAGGTATAATTTCTAGAAACTATTATATAAGTCTCTATCTCTATAAGGATAAAGATTCTTCTATATCTTTAAGAATAATCTTTTTTAATTATTTAGATTAGTATTAATATTAGTATTATATAGAGACTAGTCTCTATTTAGAGTAGTTATAAAAGCTAAGTTATTAACTTTAGTAGGTTTTTAGTATAAGAAGCTAGCTTAGAGGAAGTTAGAGATAAATCCTTTAATAGTAACTTTATCTAAATTACTAGTACTTCTACTTAGATTAGATTAAGGATATTACTAATTATAGTAGAGTTAGCTATACTAGGATAAGTACTAAGTTATATCTTAGTATACCTTTATTTAACTTTCTTAATACTAATAGCTAGAATAGAAATATAGCTACTATTAATCTAATTAAACGCGATTAATAGATCTTTTTAAAGAAGAAAATCCTAAATATTAGGAATTTAGTATAGTATAGCTTTATTAAAGGCTAGTAAGAAGTTATTATACTAATCCTTAATACTAGAATATTTAGGTATATATTTCCTTATTCTAAGATAGGCTATATATACTTCTACTTTCTTCTTAATTAGTAACTAGTTATAAAGCTTATATAAGACTTTAACTTATATAGCTATAGTTAAGTAAGGTTTTAAGATAGAGAGAAGTCTAATATCTATTATTTTAGTAATATAAGCTTTAAGTTTACTTATCTTTTCTTAAATAGTATAAAACTCTTTATACTTTTCTTTCTATACTATAATTAAGCTAGTATTATTATTAGTTAGTTTATTAAAAGACTTAATAAGCTCCTTTAAGTTAGTAGATTCTAGATTTATATAGTTCTAGATACTCTAGGTATATATATAATACTTAAGAATATTAAACTAGTTATTAAAGTTATTCTTATTAGATAGGATTATTAGATAAGCGTATAAGAATCGAGATAACGATCGAGATAGTAATCGAGATAGGCACGCGCGCACGTGCGCTACTAGCGCTACTAGCTAAGCGAGCTAAACTAAACCGCGCTATACTAGCTCAACTATAGGCATCCCTTTAATAGGAGAGCTATAATTAAATAATATACTAGCTTAATAAAGGGAGACCCTAGGGTACGAGCGAAATTAAGGAACTTTCTAAAGTATATTAAGAGTAGTAGAGAGGGTAGAAAATAGATAGAGTAATTAATAAATTTAATTAATTACTCCTATTAATTAATTACTCTATAATTATCGTAATTAATTATTATATACTTCGTGTATATTAGTGATATAGATTAAACCCCTTTAAATCTAATAATTAAGAGTCTTACTACCTTAACTAAATTAAGCTAAAAACTAATAACTAAAACTAAGTTAAGCTAATTACTAATTAATTTAGTAAAAAGAACTAAATCTATAGTAAATTATCGCTATAGATTCAGTCCTAGTAGATATACTAAGATTCGAACTTAGGACCTCTATAGTATAACTATAATACGTTACTACTACGCTATACGCCTAATTAATAATAACTTGAAAGTTTAAGGAGTAACGCTAATTATCACTATTATATATTATAAGTTAATAACAATATAATCTACTAAGCGCAACGTAATCCGATAGTAACGCTAAGGATAGACGTTAACTATATAGCTTAGTTAACTTAACTATAATTAAGATACGTAGCCTATAAAATCTAGGATAAGATTAACCTAGCTATAACTACTAAACTTATTAAAGAGCTAGAAATAGTTAGTCCTCTAGTAATTACTAAATATACGCTAGCCTCTAACGTTTAGGAACTATTACATTAATCTAAATTATTAACTATAGGCCTTAAGGCGTTTAAGGAGGATCTTAAATACTATAAGACTCTCTCTAAGTAGTATTAAATTAATCGATACGTATACGATAAGGAGTAGACGAGCTTATAGTATATTATAGTATTTATCTAATTATTAGTTATACTATATCTACTACGCACGTACTACCTACTAGATTAGTTACTAAGATAATAGCTTACTAACCTTAAATAAACTATTAGTATAGATAAACGAATTAAATAAGAATAAGCTTATAAAAGATACCTTAATTTACTTAAACTAATAAGGAACGTAGTAAACTAGAATACTTAGCTAGCTGAGTATAACTAAGCTTCTATAGAAGCTAAAATATATTAAGTTATAGAGCTATTATAAATTAACGTAATTACTAAAGACTTTCTTATAGCTATTTATAAAGTTACTCCTATCTAGTCTATAACTTTTTAAGACTATAGACGATTTAATTCTAGTATAAACTAGAAGGAGATAATAAAATACTTCCGCGAATATATAATAGTAAATTATTCTCTTAGATTAGGGAAATATATAGCTACTTTTATAGTTAATAATACCTTAGAATACCCTACTAGTAGTAGTAAACCTACCTAGAGTAAGACTAGGGATACCTCTCTTACTAAAAGCGCGCTACTTAGAAACTAAGGTAGACCCTAAGGATAAAAACATATACTAGATTAGTAGACTAGTTTTCTATATAAGAATAAGATAAACTCTAGAAACTAGGGTAGACCCTAAGGATAAAAACGTATACTAGATTATTAGACTAGTTTTCTATATAAGAACGAGATAAACTCCTAAAATTTAGAAATAACTATAGTAGAGGAAAAATGCCCTACTTGCAATAGATCCTATAATTTATAGGACTACTATTATATCTTCCTAGATAAGGTACCTAAGTAGTAGATTCTAAGCAAGACTTAAAAAGAGCTTATTAAATATAAGCATAAGTATAATACAACCCTTTAAGGGCTAATTAAATAGTAGTCTAAACCTTACTTTAGGCGATTACTAACTCTAATACCTAGAGATTAAGAATAACTATATAGTAGAAGAGTATTAAGTATTAAAGGAATATTTACTACTACATCCTTTTAAACTATAATAAATAACTATAATAAATATCTACTATAGGATTTATTTATCCTCAATTCAGGCATAACCTACTACATTATAAATAACCCTGATCGCATTTATAACTATTGCCTACCTACTCAAGAAGACTATATCTAGGCTAGTAATTTAAAGATATAGGTAAAGGGATATAGATCTATTAATCTAACGTTAAAGAACTAATCTAAGGTAAATCAACTAGCTCTACATAACGTAGCTATATACCTAGATATCTACTATAACCTAGTCTTATTCCAATTACTCTAGTAGAGAGGAATATAGTAGAATACCTAATTAGAACCTATAACCCTAAATAAACTAGATAGTTAGATAATCGGAAATCTTACAGAGATCTATAGCTAATAGGTACTTAAGTTTTATCTATTATAAGAAGCGACGTACTATACCTATAAACCTAGATTAACTAGAGCTACTATACTCCTATAGTATAAGAGACTCGGCTATCTAGGACTAGTAGTAATTAAGTACCTTATCTAGTAAACTTAAGGGGTGCGCGTAAAAGGAGTAACTACTATTAAATATAACTCCTATAGTAAAGCTAAGATAAAACGTTAAATTAGCTATATACTACAAGTTAGCTATAAAGGATTAGGAGAAAGAATCTTAATTAACTTCTACTTATATAAAGTATAGAGCTTTAATAAAGAAAAGAGCTAGATACTAGTTACTAAGAAGATTTCTAAACTATAGTAGGACTTCTACTTTATAGATAACTAGTTAGCGAAGTTAATTATCAAGATACTAGAAAACCTTATTCTCTTCTTAAAAAATTAGTATAATATCTTAGTTAAAGTAATTGAAGCTAATAACGAGATTACTATAGTAAAACTAGAAGTCTAGCGTTAGTTAAGCTTATAAGATATTACTATCGAACCCTTAGCTCTAGATACTTAAGCTTAAAATAGAGGAGCTAAGCGCGCTAGAGGTATTAATAAGGAGAGATTACGTATAATACGGCTCGACGCTAATCTACCTTAGAAACTCTAGCTAGAAATTACTAGAGCTAGAGTATACCTCTATAACCGAATACTAAGTTACTTAAATAACTAGAAAATACTATATAAGATCTTCTTTATAGGAGTAGCTTATAATTAAGGAATTATAGTATTATAGAGAAAGCCTAATCTAGCTTATTTAAAAGCCTATAGGTGCAAAGCTTTTATAATAACTAATAATACCTACTATAGTAAATTAAGACTCTAGCAGCTAGACCTAAAGGCCTAGATTAGATACCTTATTAGATACTAGTTATTAAATATCTACTAGATATAGGTACTATCTATAGCTAAGGTAATAAGTACTCGAGATATTATCTTTAATAAGTATATAATCTTTAATAGTAAAATAGAGGACCTAATAGATAACCTTATACATTAAACGCTAGAAGAGATTACTACTTATATAAGAACTATTAAGCTCCTAACGCCGGTTTATTAGCTAGAAATAGAGTCTTTCTATAAGGACGATATTAACTTAGATATATCAACTAATAAAGTAGACCTACCTAGCTACTATTAAGGAAGGAAGATTAGAGAATATTACCTAACTCTACTACTATCTCTACTACTAGTAGTACTTCTATCTTAGTTAATAACTAGAGCACTAGCACCCTATAAGTTATCCGAAATTAGCTTAGATAGAGAATAGTTAACTACTATAATAAAAACCTATAATAACTAAGGATTATCTAAAACTATTCTATAGGTAGTAGCCTTTATAGTAGGTACTTAAGTAGGAAATATTAGGTAATATAGAGGAGAGTTAATAGATAAAGTAAAGATAAAAAGAATACTTACTAGAGGCTTGAAGCTCTATTATAGTTAACTCCTACCTCTACTAATATACTAAATAAACCTAGATAACTATCTAATAGGCGAGCTATTTAAAGAAGTAGAATACGCTTATATAGTAAGCTACTATAAGATAAGATTATAGACTAAAGTACTAGCTAATCCAATTAAATAAATAGGTTAATAGATACTTAATTATATATAGGTTTATACCTATAAATTAGATAAACACTACTAGTTTATTAGATGTAAAGCCCGACTAGTTGTACGTAGAGATTAGTAAAGAAACGTTATATTATAAGATACCTACGCTATAATACTAGCTAGCCGATCCTTCTAGATACTTATAGTAATTATAGCTAAATATAATCTTGAACTAAAATAGTATAATATAATAAACGCCTTTATCTACGCTATAATAGATCGAGAGATCTATATAAAGATACTAAAGGGATACTAGAAGAAAGGGATAATCCTTTAGGTCTAAAAGGCTCTATATAGACTACGCATTTTACCTCTACTATAGTAGAAAGAGTTTACTTTAATACTAAAGTCTCTTAGTTTTTAAATAGTACCCTATAAGCTATACTATATAGTAAAAGATAGTATTATTATCTTCTTCTATGTAGATGATATTATTATAGCCTATAATAAAAAGAAGACTAAAGAAGTAGAAAAAGTAACTTACCTCTTAAGAGAGAAGTATACTATTACTAGAGGAGTAGATCTCTAATAGTTCCTTAGTATAGAGATTATCTAGAAAAGAGAGTAACGCCTTATCTAGCTCTTATAGGCTATATACATCGATAAGATATATTAGCTCGCCGATAAACAAGACGTCCGCTATAATACTCTAATAGCTACTTCTAAGCTCTAGCCTTATACTAGCCTAGTAATACTATTAGAGATTAATAAGTACTAGCGTAAAATTAGCTTACTCCTATTTACTACAGTAACTACTAGACCTAATATAGCGTTCGCAACGTCATAATTAGCTCGATTCCTTATAAACCTAAATACTACACACTAAGAAGCTACTAACCAAGTACTTATATATCTATTAAGCACGAGATAGAGAGTACTCTAACTTAGAGGAGGTAATTTACTCTAGGTAGCTAGTAATACCTCCTTTACTAATAATACTCTAGATAGAAAAAGCTCCTAAGAATATATAATTAAACTATTTAATAGTCTTATTACATAGAAAGCTAATAAACAAGATACTATTACTACCTTAATAACTAAAGCTAAATTACTAGCTCTATCTTAAGTAGCTAAAGAAGCTATCTTTATATTATAATTACTAGATAAGCTAAAAGTTAAACTACTAACAAGCTATATTACTATCTAGTATAATAATACTTAAATAATCTAGCTTATTATAGAAGAACTAGCTAAACTTTAAACTAAACTAAGGCACGTTAATATTTATAACTACTAGCTAAGGTAAGAGGTATTAGCTAGTCGAATTAAAGTAGTATATACTCTATTAATAGAGATAACTACTAATAGTTTTACTAAAGTACTCCTAGGAAATAAGTAGGAGAGTTTCTTAAACTAACTTAGACTAGTAGAAGTATAGGAATACTAAATTATGTATAAAGTACCTCTTAATAAAATCTAAGCTTACTTAAATAATCTCTTACTTACCTAATAGTTCTAGCTTACTAAAGGGTTATTAAGCTAAAGGGGTATATTAGATAAGTATATAAGAATTAAGATAACGATTAAGATAGTAATCGAGATAGGTACGCGCGTACGTACGCTACTAGCGCTACTAGCTAAGTAAGCTAAACTAAACCGCGCTATACTAGCTTAACTATAGGTATCCCTTTAATAGGAGAGCTATAATTAAATAATATACCAGCTTAATAAAGGGAGACCCTAGGGCACGAGTAAAATTAAGAAACTTTCTAAAGTATATTAAGAGTAGTAGAGAGGGTAGAAAATAGATAGAGTAATTAATAAATTCAATTAATTACTTCTATTAATTAATTACTCTATAATTATCGCAATTAATTATTATATACTTCGTGTATATTAGTAATATAGATTAAACCCCTTTAAATCTAATAAGGATAGATTTTTTAGTAATAACCTTTAAGTAGGAAGGTATTATAGGTAGGGAGGTATAATATTATTTTATAATTAAGTATAGATTAGGCTAAGCTTATAACTTTAAGCTTATAGGGATATAAGAATATAAGAGATAATTATATTATATATTATAAGATATCTATAATATAAGATATACTATAATAATTAAGTCTAGGTCCTAAAAGGAGTACTCTTATTAGGAGTAATACTTAGTATAAAATATACTAGAGGAATAGCCTAAGCTCTTATAGGATACTTAGGTTTATATTAGTTATTATAAAAGCTTTATACTTATATACTTTTAGATAAGCTAGGTTTAACTTTCTCTATAATACTATAATTCCTTAATTATAAGCTACTCTTATTAAGAAGGTCTTATATAGTATTTTCTAGTTATTTAAGTAACTTAGTATTCGATTATAAAGCTATATTCTAGCTTTTATAATCTCTAGCTAGAGTTTCTAAAGTAGGTTAGTATTAAACTATATAGTATATAATTTCTCTTTATTAATATCTTTAGTATACTTAACTCCTCTATTTTAAGCTTAAGTATTTAGAGCTAAAGGTTTAATAGTAATATCTTATAAGCTTAACTAATACTAAATTTCTAGTTTTACTATTATAATCTTATTATTAGCTTTAATTACCTTTACTAAGATATTATACTAATACTTTTAGAAGAGAATAAAGTTCTCTAGTATTTTAATAATTAACTTTATAAATTAGTTATCTATAAAGTAGAAGTTCTACTATAATTTAGAGAGTTTTTTAGTAATTAGTATTTAGCTCTTTTCTTTATTAAAGCTTTATACTTTATATTAGTAGAAATCGATTAAGATTCTTTCTCTTAATCTTTTATAGCTAACTTATAGTACGCGACTAATTTAATATCTTATCTTAGCTTTACTATAGAAGTTATATTTAATAGTAGTTACTCCTTTTATATATACTCCTTAAGTATACTAGATAAGATACTTAATTATTACTAGTCCTAAATAGCTAAGTCTCTTATTCTATAGTAGTATAGTAACTCTAGTTAATCTAGGTTTATCGGTATAATATATTACTTCTTATAATAGATAAAACTTAAGTATCTATTAGCTATAGATCTTAGTAAGAGCTTTAATTATCTACTTATTTAGTTTATTTAGGATTATAGGTTCTAATTAGGTATTCTACTATATTCCTTTCTACTAAAATAATTATAATAAGACTAGCTTATAGTAGATATTTAAGTATATAGCTATATTATATAAAGCTAGTTAATTTACTTTAGATTAATTCTTTAGTATTAGATTAATAGATCTATATCTCTTTACCTATATCTTTAAATTTCTAGCCTAGATATAGTCTTCTTAAATAGGTAGATAGTAGTTATAGATATAGTTAGAGTTTTTTTTAATATAGTTAGTTATACCTAAATTAAGAATAAATAAGTCCTATAATAGATATTTATTATAGTTATTTATTATAGTTTAAAAGGATATAGTAGTAAAAGTTCCTTTAATAGTTAATACTCTTCTACTATATAGTTATTCTTAATCTCTAGGTATTAGAGTTAGTAATTACTTAAAGTAATATTTAGACTATTCTTTAATTACTTCTTAAAGTATTATATTATACTTATACTTATAGTTAATAAGCTCTTTTAAAGTCTTACTTAAATTCTACTACTTAAGTATCTTATCTAAGAAGATATAATAGTATTTCTATAAATTATAGATTTTACTATAAGTAGGATAATATACTTTATCTACTATAGTTATTTCCTAATTTTTAGAGTTTATCTTATTCTTATATAGAAATCTAGCTATAGTTTAATCTAGTATATATTTTTATCCTTAGAGTCTACTCTAGTTTCTAAGTAGTATACTTTTAATAAGAGTAGTATCTCTAGTCTTACTCTAAGTAGATTTACTACTACTAGTAGTATATTCTAAAGTATTATTAACTATAAAAGTAGCCTTATATTTCTTAAATCTAAGAGAATAATTTACTATTATATATTTATAGAAGTATTTTATTATTTCCTTCTAGGTTATACTAGGATTAAATCTTCTATAGTCTTAAAAAGTTATAGATTATATTAGAGTAGCTATCTATATATAATAGGTTAAGTATTTATAAACTATTTAGCCTAATTCTTAGAAGCTTATATAGAGGCTAGTTAAAGAATATAGATCTATCTTTATCTTATCTATCTACTATATACCTATATATAGCTCTCTATTTAAAGGAGTAAGCTAACTAATACTAATTAGTCTATTAATAGGTAGACTACTATATATATAGCTATATAAAGAGGAATACCTCTAATAGTATAGATTAGTAAGAAGACTTTTTATATAGAAGATATTTTCCTCCTCTATATAATAAAACCTAGTTTATATAAGAAAGACTTAGCTAATTACTATATATATAGTTATATAGAGGAGAAGCTATTTCTTCTCCTATATAACTAACCTATATAAGAAGAAGGACTAAGTACTTCTATATATATAGCTATATAAAGAAGAGCCTTTCTCCTCTAAATTATATAGTTACTAATATAAGAAGAAAGACTATATACTACTATATATATAGCTATATAGAAGAGAACTCTCTTTCTTTAGATTATATAGTTACTAACTCTCCTCTCCTCTTTACCTATTAACCTATACTATCTACTTATATACTACCTATAGTAGAAAAACGAGCTTAGGAATAACTAGGAGATAAGTTATTATTATTTCTCTCTAAGAGAGAGCTAAACTATATACTAAAGGAGCGCTAGAGACTACTTCTTCCTACTCTATATTCTTACTATCTATATATCTAATTAATAGTCCTCGGGATACTTAGAGTATTCGGTAAGGAGTATTTTACTCTAAGCTTTTAGTACTTAACTATTTACTCTAAGCTTTTAGCGCTTAGCTATTTACTCTAAGCTCTATTTTTATAATATACTCTCTAGGTAACCCTATACCTAGGGCTTACCTATACTTAAATTAATATAGTATACTCTTATAGTTATACTATATTTTATTATAGGTCGATATACTCTATATAGCGTATACGCCCTTTTTTATTCTTAGTCTATATACTCGCTATAGGCTAAAACGCTCTATATAGCGCGTGCGCCTTTATTATTAATCTATACGCTTACTTAGCTCTAAACGCTCTAGATTATAATAAACTAGGATAGTATAACTACTTGGATTATTATATATACTATAGTACCTATATATTACCTTAGTAGTACTTTCTATCCTTACTCCTTCTTACTTACTCTATTAAGCTAGTTTATAGCTTACTACTAATACCTTTTCTAGAGAGTAACTAATAAAAAGGCTAGTAATAAGCGTAAGCGCCCTAGCCCTAATACCTAGAGCTAAGCTCTTCTAGAGTTATTATCTCTAGTAGAGACTCCTAAAAAGAAGCTTTATTATAGAGTAAATAAGGATAAAGGCTCCTTTACTACTAATCTAATTAATATTCTATCTTCCTTATTAGCTAGTTAGGTATTACCTAATAGCGCTCCTTTAAGTAAATCTACTACTATTTTAGCTTTAATTAGTAGAATTACTTAGTATTAATTAAGTAAATAGATTATATAGGCTAAGAGTAATAATCCTCCTAGTATTATTTCTCCTTAGGTAATATTCCCTTATACCCCTTTATATCTAGTAATACTCTACTATTTAGGCTTTCCTTATTTAATTTACTTACTAATTACTCTTTATTTTAGGCTAGCTAATTAGCTTCTTATAACTTAGGTATTCTAGACTAGCTTTTAGGTAGTATTAGGAAGTCTCTTAGGTCGTTAACTATTACTACTCCTTTACCTACTCGCCTACTTACTCCTAAAGGTAAAACTTTAGAGTAGTTAGCTCTAAGTTCTAGTAACCCTATATACCTTTCTTTACTTCCTTTTCTAGATTATATTCCTCCTACTCCTTATATACTAAGCGTTATTTAGAGTCTATATACTTAGTATCCTAGTAGTAAGTCTTTAAGTATTACTAAATAACTATAAGTTTTCTCTTCTTACTATTTACTCTATTACCTTCTAACTTTTATCTCTTCTTCTTAGGAGCGTTCCTTCTCTATTATAGGTAGATCCTATACTCGTTTAAGCTACTTCCTAATTTTCTAAAGGCTCTTAATAGTATACCTAGGATTAAATTAATTTTAGGCTATCCCCTACGCTTCCTAGCTTTACTACTCTATCTCCTAAGGTTATTTCTATAAACTAGGCTTTTACTTATTATTAATATAAGAGGAATTAGAGTATAATTAGCTCTAAGCTAAATAAAGAGATTTATAAACTAGGTATTATACCTAGTTAAAAGTATTAGGATTCTTTATCTATTACTACTCTTAGCTTAGTATATAAAGCTCTTACTTAGGTAAGCGATATAATTACGCCTCTAGAAAGCTCTTATTAGGTAAGTATAGTTCCTATTCCTATACTAATTACTCCTATTAAAAAGGTAATATTTACTCCTAGTACTAGTTCTACTTAGTTAAGCCTTACGCCTACTAGTAGAACTTAGGTTACTACTCCTATACTAGCTTCTAGTCTCCTTATTATATTAAGCTCTTTACGTAAGGGTTTAGGTACTCTTAGCTTAGAGGCTTATTATACTTTATAAAAGGAATAAATTACTAGCTAGCTAAATAACTACGAGTAGTATTACCTTACTTTAGCTATTATTATTAGAGATAAGTAAAATACCCCTAATAATATATAAGAGATTATATAAGAGTAGTTAAAGCTTAAGGAGTAGATTAATCTTCTACGCAACGTATCTAATAGTAATACCTAAGGCGTAGTTATTAGTAATCTAGTTGTGTATAATTAAATAGGTTTTAATTATATCTAAGTTATTACTAAATCTATTAACTCTAAACTACGCGATTATAAGGTATTAGCTTATTCTACTTCTTCTACTAATAATATTACTTCTATAGTTATTAATTAAACTCCTTAGGCTACTTTAGTTTCTTAGCTAGCTTTAATTACTCCTACTTTAAATACTCCTATCCCTTCTTATACTACTCCTATTAAGGAAAAGCTCCTTAAGGGTAAAGTAACTCCTCTTATTAGTTCTTAGAAAGTACTATTTATAGAGTAGCTAAATATTTATAATTAGTATTATACTACCCTAGATACTCTTTCTACTAGTAGCTTAAACGAGCCTAAGAGTACTTCTATTATTAGCTCTAAGATTAAGAAGCTTAGAGATTAGATTAATATTCTAAATAAGCTCTTAGTTAGTAATACTTATAGCGAGGTTTTTATAAACCCTAGCTAATATAATAAAATAGACTTTAAGTAGATACGCGTTTCTACTTAAGTAATCCTTAATAACCTAAATCTATAAGAGCTCTCTATTACTATTAATAAGAGTAAAGCTTATTAAGTGTAAGCTTAGGATATCCCTAATACTTAGTTATACTTTACTCCTCTTAACGCTAGTATAGAAACTTCTAATATTAGCTCTAGTTCTAAGTCTAAGAGCGAATCTAGTAGAGATATTCCTACTAATCCTCTTAGAGTATCTAAGTAAGCTAGCGTTCTTATACTATATAATGTACCTTGTCTTAGTTATATTTATAGTCTTTACTTAGGTCGTAAATAGGTAGTTTATTTAGATATTAGTAGTAGGGGTAAGTATTATACTAAGTATAAGCTTAGTTATAGTTATTATCTAATACCTAACCTTATACATCCTTTAGCTCTTTTACTTATTTAGCGTATTAAGAGTAGTAAGGATCTTTAAAGCTCTTTACTCTAAAAGATTAAGTACGATCTTTATAGATTCTTTACTATTATAAAAGCTTATTAAGATAATAGAGGCTCTAGTAATAGTATAAGTATTAAGGTTATACCTAATAATACTTCTTCTAGTAGATAAGGTTATAGTAGCTTTAAGAGTAAACTTACCTTAGAGGTAATAATTTACCTTAATAAAGTAGTTAGTTTATTACTTAAGTATTAAGCTCTTTATAGCTTTATACCCTAGCTTTCTTACTTAGTTAAGTCTTTTAGTTTACTAAGATTACGCTCTAGCGCTTATTTTATTATTATAACTTAGAGTAGCTCTTATTACCTTTAGGCTTTACTCTATATATATAGCGCGGCACTAATTATAATAAGTTACTACTATCCTTAATTAATCTATTTTCGTGCGCCTTAAGTTCCTTAATCCTTTATTCTAAGTCCTATATATTCAAGTACTCTTTAAAATACTCGAATTTCTATTTAGATAGGTATTTAGTAAGTCTATCTACTAGTATAAGCGCTATAGGTATATATATAACTTTAAATATTCCTTTTAAGTACTCTTATCGCAACTATATATTTTATATATCTATATAGTATAGCTTTATAGTTATTCGCGCGTTTTCTACTACTATAAGTCTAATTATTTATTAATTATTATAATAGATCCTCTATACTAATCTAAGTTTAAGCGTAAGCTTAGTAAATAGGCGTTTTATTACTATAGTTTCTTTACTTACTTACGCAAGAGCTAGGAGCTCTACCTCTATTATTAAAGTAGTAACTATTACTTACTAGGTAGCTTTCTATACAATTAGGCCTCTAAAGAGTATTATTAGATACTCTTAAGATAATTTTCTTATTTCTTTATTATTAGTAAATAAGGCGTCTCTATATATAAGTAGCTTAGTACTCTTTTTCCTACTATATTAGATTAATTAAAACCTTATCCTATATAGGTATATAATTACTCTATTTATAACTTTAAGATACCTTTTACTAGGGTTCGTTAAATAGAGTAAGAGTTATAAGGCTATAAAGGTAATATCTAGTTAGAGTATTATTATAGTATAGAGTATTAATCCTACACGCTCTTAGTAGTCTTTAATCTTACTCTTTAAGGCCTCTCCTTTATTCTTATATAGATCGTCTACTAGTAGTAGAGTTAGAGGAAACTAAGTAGTCTATATAAGGTTAAAGCACCTTATAATCTTTTTAATATACTTATTATATATAAGAGTAATCGTCTTATTCACTCTATCTCTTAGTACTCTAATGTTTAGAAACTACTATATTTTACCTTTCTCTTCTAGATTATAGGTAGCTATTAGATTTAAGATAGTATTCGATAGGTACTTAGATCTATATAGGTTTGTGATAAATATATGTAATAAAAGTTGAATTATATTAATCTTAAAGATTAATCTATCTATTCTTTTTCTATCTTATAAGCTATAGAGATTTCCTTATATACTTATCCTAGACTTTATTATATATTAATTTTACCTCTATTAGGGTTATATTATATAATCACACTTATTTCTATTTTCTTATAATCTCTAACCTATACCTCTTATCTAATATACCCCTTTAGCTTAAGACCCTTATTAAGCTAGAATAAGATATATATTATTGAGTTAAGATTGGATTTCGTCGAGTAGAGCTTTATATAATACCTAACGTTCTCCTATCTATATAAGTCCGAGTTAAGTAAGAAAGTATTCCTATTTATTATATAGTAGAACCTTTATAAAGCCGTCGGCTATTATCTCTATAGATAGAGTATACTTAACTTGGATTCGTCCAGCTAATACTTCTTACTATAGCTAGTAGTTATAGATATTAACGTGCCTTAGTTTAGTCTAAAGCTTAGCTAGTTCTTTAGTAACGAGTTGAATCGTTTGCGTATTATCGCACTAAATAGTAATGTAACTCGTAGGTAGCTTAACTTATAGCTTATTAATTAATCGTAACGTGAATATTACCTCTTTAGCTACCTGTAATAGGGCTAGTAACTTAGCTTTAGTTATTAACGTTGTAATAGTATCTTATTTATTAGCTCTCTATGCAATAAGGCCGTTGAATAATTTAATTATATATCCTTGCAAGCTTCTCCTATCTAGTGTATTGTCTATAAACGATGTATTACTAGCTACTTAAAGTAAGTCGCCTCCTTTAAGCTATAGTACTCTCTATTTCGAGTCTAATAGATATATAAGAACTTAGTTAGTAGCTACCTAATATTTAGTACTTAGGTTTAAGAG
This sequence comes from Phaeosphaeriaceae sp. PMI808, assembly GCA_021365335.1. Taxonomy (NCBI): domain Eukaryota; kingdom Fungi; phylum Ascomycota; class Dothideomycetes; order Pleosporales; family Phaeosphaeriaceae; species Phaeosphaeriaceae sp. PMI808. Next base: position 20,561 of record JAJTIZ010000275.1, read on the forward strand.
AAATTATACTAGTTATAACATTATAAAGGTAATATCTAGACGAGTAGTTATAGCTATAAATAGTAGAGAACTAATTTTGCGTTAGTACTTATTGATTTTAGATAGCGTCGCCTAGTCTAAGTTTAGTATAATCTCTATAGTAGCTATAGGAGTATTATAGTAGACGTCTTACTTATTAGTAAGCCAGCTAATTTTATCCACGTACGCAGCTTATAAAAGTTAGATAAGTTATTACTCTCTATTTTATATAACCTCTATACTAAGGAACTATTAGAGATCTACTCCTCTAGTTATAGTGTACTTCTTCTATAGGAGGCTAATTACTTATTCTACTTCTTTAATCTTTCTTTAATTATAGGCTATAATGATATTATCTATATAAAAGAAGATAATAATACTATCCTTAATTATATAGTATAGCTTATAAGGCACTATTTAAAAGCTAATATCTCTAAGTATTGATATAAACTCTCTCTACTAGAGGAGAGGCGATATTCGTAGTCTATATAGAGCTTTCTAGACTTAAAGTAATATCCCTTTCTTCTAATAGCCTTTTAGTATCTTTATATAGATCTCTCTATTAATAGCAGCATAAATAAAAGTATTAGTTACGTTATACTACTTTAGTTTAAGGTTATATTTAGCTGCAATTACTATAAGTAATTAAAAAGAGCGACTAGCTAGCGTAGTAGCGTAAGTATCCTATAACGTAACGTTCCGTTACTAGTCTCCTCGAACGACTATTCTAGCTTTACATTTAATAAACTAGTAATATTTATTAAGCTTATACGTATATACCTATATGTAATCAAGTATCTACTAGCTAGATAGTCTAATAGATTTAGCTAGTACTTTAGTCTATAATCTTATCTACTAATAGCTAGCTAAGTAATCTTATTCTACTTATTTAAATAGTTCGCCTATTAGATAATTGTCTAAGTTTATTCAGCACGTTAGTAGAGGTAGGAGTTAGCTTTAATATAGCTTTAAGCCTCTAGCGAGCATTCTTTTTATCTTAGCTTTATCTATTATCTCTCCTTTATATTATCCAACGTTTCCTACTTAAGTACTAGCTATAAAGGCTACTGCCTATAGTACGGTTTTTAATATACTAGAGTTATTACAGTAAGTTATTATAGTTTCTAGTTAGTTACTAGTTATTAGCTAAGCTAGTAGTACTATAGGTAGTAGAGAAGGAGGTAGAGTTAGATAATAATCTATAATCTTCCTTCCTTAGTAGTAGCTAGGCTAGTCTCCTTTATCTATTTAGGTTAATATATCTACATCAATATTATCTTTATAGAAAGACTCTATTTCTAGCTAATAACTTAGTATTAGGAGTTTAATTATTCTTATATAAGTAGCTATCTCTTATAGGGTTTAATATATAAGGTTATCTATAAGGTCCTTAGTCTTACTATTAAAGATTATATACTTATTAAAAATAACGTTATAAGTACTAATTATCTTTACTATTAATAGTATCTAGATCCTATATATATTTAATAATTAGTATCTAACGAGATAGCCTATCTATACTTTTAGGTCTAGTCTTTATAGCCTTAATTTTCTACAATAGGTATTATTAGTTATTATAAACGCTTTACACCTATATACTTTTAGATAAGCTAAGTTTAGCTTTTAGATAGATTTAGTAATACCTCTATTGCATGCAACTACTATAAAGAAAGCCTTATATAGTATTTTCTAATTATTTAAGTAGATTAGAGTTTAGTTATAAAGGTAGACTCTAGCTCGTATAATCTCTAGCTAGAGTTCCTATAGTAGATTTGCGTTAAGCTATATAGTATATAACTTCTCCTTATTAATCCCTCTAGTACGCTTAGCTCTACTATTTTAAGCTTATATATCTAGAGCTAAAGGTTTAACTATAATACCTTATAAGTTTAGCTAGTATTAGACTTCTAGTTTTACTATTATAATCTTATTATTAGCTTCAATAACTTTTACTAAGATATTATATTAATTCTTTAAGAAGAGAATAAGGTTTAATAGTATTTTAATAATCGACTTAGCTGGTCTATTATTAGAGAAGTAGAAGTCCTACTATAGTCTAGAGTATTAGTCTATAGCTAATATTTAACTCTTCTCTTTAGTAACGCTCTATATCTTATATAAGTAGAAGTTAATTACAATTCTCTCTCCTAGGCCTTTAGTAATTACTTATAGTACGCGACTAACCTACCTCTTTATCTTAGCTCTACTATAGGAGTTATATTTAATAGTAGTTACTCCTTTAATGCGCACCCCTTAAGCTTACTACACGAGGTACTTAATTACTACTAGTCTAGGATAGCTAAGTCTCTTATACTATAGTTTAGCTATTACTCTCTATAGGGTCTTTTTAGTTCGTAGCGTATAAGTATAAGTAGAGTATAACGCTTCTAGTACTAGATAAAACTCAAGTACCTACTATCTATAGATCTCTATAAGCTCTCTAATTATTATCCTATCTAGCTTATTTAGAGTCGTTGGTTCTAACTAGGTATCCCACTAGACTCCTTTCTACTAGAGTAGTTAAAATAATACAAGATTATAGTAAATATCTAGGTATATAGCTACGTTATATAGGACCAGTCTTTTAACCTTAGATTAACCCTTTAACATTAGATTAATTGAGCTATAACCTTTTACCTATATCTTTATATTACCAGCCTATATATAATTATCTTAAGTAGGCTAGCGAAAGTTATATACTCGGCTATAGTCATTTATAATATAATAGGTCGAACCTAAATCGAGTATAAAAGAGTTATATAGTAGGTATTTAATATAGTTATTTATTACAGTATAGGTAGCTTTAATATATAAGATTCTCCGACCTTCTAGTTAGTTATCTTAAACGTTAGGAGTATATTACTACTCTATACGATATTTTATCTATCCTCTTATAAGCCCTTAGAATATTATATTATTCTTACGCTTATAGTCTATAAGCTCTTTTAGAGTCTTATTTAGCTACTACTATTTAGGGGCTATATCTAGGTATATATAATAGTAATCCTTTAGTTTATAACGCTTACCATAAGTAGAGTATTATACTCTATCTACTACATTAGTCTTAGAGTTATAAGGATACTTATAGTTAGTATTACTACTACGTTGATTATAGGGTCTACCCTAGGTATTAAGTAGCGCGGTTTCTATAAGAGAGGCGTCCCTATTATTACTCTAGGTAGATTTACTACAGCTAGTAAGATATACTAAGGTATTATCAGCTATAAAGGTAGCTATATTTTTCCCTAATTTAAGGGGATAAGTTACTATTATATACTCTTAGAATTATTTTATTATCTCTTTCCAAGTTATTTTAGATAAAAATTAGCTACTATCTTGAAAGATTATAGACTATACTAGTGCTACTTTATTAACAGCTACTAGAAAGTCTTAAGTAATTACGTTAATCTATAATAACTCTATAACGTTATAGGTTTCAGCTTTAGTAGCGGCATAATTATACTTAGCTAGCTATTTATCCTAATTGGATACGTTCCTTATTAGCTTAAGTAAGATAAGATATCTATTATAAGCTTACTCTCGTTTAATACGTTTATCTATACTAATAGTTTACTTTAGGTTTATTAGCTACTATCTTAGCAATAGATCTAGTAAACAGCACGTACGTAGTAGATGCGGCGAGACTAAGGATTGGATAAACGTTACGATATATTAGAGGCTAGACTACTCTTTCTTATATAGATACTAGTTACTACGGTATAGCTCTACTAGAATCTTATAGTACTCAAGATCCTCTTTAAAGGCTTTAAGTCTAGTAGTCGATAGCTTAGACTATCTGGTTAGAGTTTATATATTTATACTAGGAGTATAGTTAGTAATTAATAGAGGGGGTAATACTTCTAGTTCTTAGATTAATTAAGTTATTATATCTAGGTTAATTTTATCCTAGACTTTATAGACTACACATCTAGATTGTAGTTGAATTATCTAAGCTATATAATTAGTATCATTCTTTAATATTACTATTAGATCGCGTTGTAATATATAAGCTATATTCATATTCGATTCAGTTTAGGTAGTTTCGGTTCGCTTCGGTTCGCTTTAGTTAAGGTAGTAAGACTCTTAATTATTAGATTTAAGATAGTATTCGATAGGTACTTAGATCTATATAGGTTTATAATAAATGTATGTAATAAAAGTTGAATTGTATTAATCTTAAAGATTAATCTATCTATTCTTTTTCTATCTTGTAAGCTATAGAGATTTCCTTATATACTTATCCTAGACTTTATTATACATTAATTTTACCTCTATTAGGGTTATATTATATAATTATACTTATTTCTATTTTCTTACAATCTCTAACCTGTACCTCTTATCTAATAGTAGCTTTAATTACGTCTATAATTACTTTTATATCTATACTATACTTATAGTAGTAGGCTATTAGTATATTATTAATATAGAAGATAAGTAATATCTTTTAATTATTACTAAAGAATAAATATAGCTCCTCTTTAGAGTATTTAAGTCCTACTTTCTTAAGCGTTCTTAAGAGCTCTTTATACTATAGGAGTAGCGAGTCTTTTAAGCTATATAGTACTCTCTTAAGTTTTATATACCTACCTAGTAGTTTAAAACTATCTAGTAGATTATATATAACTACTAGTTAGTAATCTCTATAGGCGTGTAGAAACGCTCCTATAATATTATACTATATAATTTCTATATTAAATTACGCAGTAATCGCTATTACTATTCGGAATAATTATACTACTAGAGTTATAGTATATATTAATTAAATAGAGTTAATTACTTAGAGGTCTCCTCTTACTACTACTTAAGCTTTATACTTTATAAAATAGCTATCTTAATTGATTTTATAGCTAAATAACTATTTAAGTAGTAGTAGTTACTCTTTTACTTCTAATCTCTCTATTATACTCTAGGTACCTACTATATTAAGGGTATTAATTTCCTTTTAAGCTACTTACTTAAAAAGCTTACTATACGGGTATATATAGAGATCTTTCTACTTCTTTAGCTCTTTTAGGAGTACTTCCCTATAAGTATATTTTTCTATTTAACTAGTTTTCTACTCTAGCATTTTTCTTATAGCTACTCTAATTACTACGTAAATTATAGATAGCTCTTTTTCTTCTTAATTAAGAGATTAAGGAATAAGCTTACTTATTTTATTAATATAGTACTTAATATTTATATATAGTACTAAGTAAACTCCTAGTCTTTTCTAGCCTTTACTTCCTTTATAGGAGCTACCTATACTCTCCTTATTAGGCCTAAGGTTTCTAAGTCTCCTACTCGCGCGTATTAGCGCTAGCGTCCCTAGAGCTCTATATAGCCTTCTTGAAGTATTATTCTCTATTTTAGCTAGAGCTATAGAAGAAGTACTACTAGACTAAGTTATAGGCTAAGCGCTTTACGCTATAGATTATTTAGATCTTATCTTACCTAATAGGCCCTCTTCTCTAGTTAATTGTACGTCTTAGGAGCTATTAGTATAATTAATACTAGGCTTTAGTATATACTCTAGTATAAAAAGACCTATTACTCTTAGCCTTATATAGGTCCCTTATAGCTTACTAGCCTCGCTTACTACCTATATAGGAGATAATACTTACTTATCTCTTTAATCTTACTAGCTAGTATAATCTTAGAGCTTATAAGTATCCTTACCCCCTAGCTCCTACTAAGAGTATATTAAGTTTTTATTATCTTTATACTCGTACGCGGTAGTATATAGTTAATTGAAAATATCTTTATATACTTTACCTACGTTATATAGCTTATTTTTATAGAGTATTTCTACTATCTCTTTAATTTCTTTAATAGGGTACTTATTCGCTTCTTTCTTTCCTTTATAAAAGAGTATTTCGTTAAATCTAATATTCTAAGTTATAATTACTTAATTAAGTAGAGGGATCTATATTCTATAGATATTAGATACTCTATATCCTACTAGATATCCTATATAGCCTCTAAGGTTTACTTTAAAACCCCGTTTATTTCAGCCTACTACGCGATCTCTATTTAAAGGATACGCTCGGTAGCTATATATATATATACTACTCTAATTAGGGCGTAAATTTATAGTTACTACTTATATAGATACTAGCTAGTAGTATCTAAAATACTGTATAAACTAGGTATAGAGTACTATATTTAGAGCTTATAAGTTATAAGCGTACGATAGACTTATATTTATAAGCTATATTACTATATATACTATCTCTAGCTAGAGGTACTCTAGTAGGTTTACTCCTATCTTTATTTTAATTATTTTTATTATTACCTCTTAGCTAGCTCTCTCTACTCCTCTATTTAGCTAGTAAGTATAAACTAGTATTAGCTCTATTTCTACCCTATTATCTTCGCTCTATATTTATAATTTAGAAGTTCCTCTCTATAGGAGCGTTACTACGTCGTTATCTTATATAATCCTATATAGGCCTAACCTATACTAAGCTTTAATATAGTTTATAAAGCTTTTAAACACTCTTATTATCTACGTAATATTCTTTCTATAGAGAGTATATAAGTAAAGCTTTCTACTAAATTCGTACTTAATTACTATTATCTAATATTCTTAAGAACTACTTACTAGTATATTAAATAGATCCTATACTACTCTCTAGTATAGCCTTAGTAATTACTCTCTTTTCTATCTTAAGATTACTTAATATATATACGTAACTACGTAATACTCGCATTTTAGTCGCGTAGTACTACTAATCCTTATATTCTAAGCGTTCTTAACTAGAGCTTATAGAGCTACTAGTCCTAAGTAACTAGATCTCTAATACTAAAGCTCTTCGCTATCTACTTTTAGGTAAGTTATCTAGGAATTAAGCCTTCTTTTTAGTTGAATTATATTTAGTATAGTAGGGTAGAGCTTAACTAGCTTATATTTAATAAACGTAAGGTTATACTTACTCCTAAGTCTCGCTAGTATAATACTTATTTCTACTATTCCTACGCGTAAAGTTAAATTAAGTCCTAAGTACTATAGTCTAACTCTCTTAAGTAGAGCTTCTAATATAATATTTAGGTAAAAACTAGGTATAACTATAATATTATAGAGGGTTAAGTCTTCTATACCTAGTCCTCTTACTCTATTAAGTACTCCTTTAAGTACTTAAGTACCTTTTCTAGCTACTAGGAAAGATTAGGTTCCTACTTTAATATAGTTATTACTTCTAGCTTTTATAAATATTCTAGGTATAAGGAGATCTTCTATATTAACTAGGTATACTACTACTCTATTATTAACGATTATACTATTTTAGAGTAGGTAAGAGTTAAAAGATATTATATTATATACTCTATAAATATTCTAAGGTATAAGTATAGGGTTTAGGAGGACTATAGTAATAGAGCCTAAGTAGTTAATTATTCTAGGGCTTTTATCTATATAGCCTAACTTAGTTTAACCTTTATTAGTAAAGTAAGCTTTAATAGCTTTAAACTTTAGAAGCTCTATTTAGGAAAGGATAAACTTTTTTAGCTTTAGTTTAATATAGAAGGACCTACTATTAAGTATATAGTTAACTCTCTTATATTATATAGCTAGCTAGTAGTATACTATATTATATAGATAATCTAACGGCTTATTTCTATTAGAGCTTAGCCCTATACTATCTAGAGCTCCTCTAAATATCGTAAAAACTCTACTACTTCTAGTTAGTCCGCGTAAAGCTTAGTCCTATAATAGGGCTAAGAATATAGTTAAGACCTTAACTAGCGTAAGCTCTATTTTTCTAAGTACTACTACTTAAGTAATTTATTAATTTATAGAATAAGCCTAGTCTAGGGCGATTTTTAGATTAAGAGTATTAAGGAAATCTTAGATTATAAGCTACCCTTTAATCTTAGTAATTTTATAGGCTTTCGCTTTTATATATAGGTTTCTCTACTTAGTAAACTATATATTTACGTTTTATCTCGTATATTTTACTTTATAGAGATATACTCTATACTTAACGCGTATAAGTCCTTTTATAGCTATATTAGTTAGTATAAACTCGTCTTTAAGTATTATAAGTAGAGCTTAGATTATTATATTCTTTTTCTTAATTAGTATTATCTTTACTAGGCCGAGGAGTAATAGATTAACTATAGAATTAATCTATATCTATATATTATTAATTTAAGTAGTTTTCGCGAGCTAGAGTATAGAGTCTACTCTATAATCTATAACCTAAGTCTTATAGAACTCTATAGCTTAGGTATTACTTACTACTAATAGAGGGTCTAGTCGCTTTAGTTCCTACTTATATAGAATTCTTATCTTTACCTTATTATCTAGGTTGATTTTATCCTATATTCCTCTATTAAGAGTATTAAATTAGAGCTATATATACTATTCTAGCTATATAGAGCGTCCCTTTAGGATATACCCACTAGTATAGGTAGGAATTACTTGATCTTCTATTAAGTAAATAGTGTTTTTCTTTAAAAAAGTAAGAGAGAGAGATAGAGTAACTAAACTCGTGTTTTCTACTTACTCTATATGCGTAGTAGGGGGGACTATACTACGATTTAAAGCGCTAGGCTTATAACTATAGTAGAAAAACGAGCTTAGGAATAACTAGGAGATAAGTTATTATTGTTTCTCTCTAAGAGAGAGCTAAACTATATACTAAAGGAGCGCTAGAGACTACTTCTTCCTACTCTATATTCTTACTATCTATATATCTAATTAATAGTCCTTAGGATACTTAGAGCGTTCGGTAAGGAGTATTTTACTCTAAGCTTTTAGTACTTAACTATTTACTCTAAGCTTTTAGCGCTCGGCTATTTACTCTAAGCTCTATTTTTATAATACTACCTATTTATCTATATACTATTAATCTACCTATATACTACTTATCTACTTATATACTACCTATCTACCTATATATTATTTACTTACCTATATATTATCTATCTACCTATATACTATTTACCTATAATCTCTAGCTACTATAACTCTTTTTCTATATATAGCTTTATATAAAGAATTTATATAAAAGATCTAGATCTTAATAGTAATACTATAGAAGGAGGTAGATCTAAGTCTTCTTATAGACTACCTTAATATATTAATAGACTCTATATAAGTATAATAAACCTTATATATAGTGGAGACTATTATCTATATATAAATAGGAGTATACTATAAAGATAATTTTAGAGAAGACTTTAAGGAATAGATAGTATAGTACTTTAATAACCTACTCTATATATTTAGATAGTAGCTTCTTCTTACTCTTATAGAGTATAGAATCTAGTTAATAGAGAAGAAGTACTATATATAGGTAGAAAAGCTAGTAGGTATTATTAATTACTAGTATAGAGAGGAGATAAAAAGAAGGAGTAGAGATAGATAACTTATTCTATATAGAACCTATTTAAAAAAAAGAAAAGCTACTAGTATCTATATATAATAAGTTAAGTATTTATAAACTATTTAGTCTAACTCTTAAGAGCTTATATAGAGGCTTCTCTCTTATATAAGAGAGAGGCTAGTTAAAGAATATAGATCTATCTTTACTTTACCTATCTACTATACGCCTATATATAGCTTTCTATCTAAAGGAATAAGCTAACTAATAGTAGCTTTATTTATAGCTAATAGAAAGTCTTTAATAATTATATTAATTTATAATATCTTAGTAATTTAATAGGTCTCTACTTTAGTAGCTACTTAATTATACTTAGTAAACTATATATTCTAATTTAATATACTCTTTATAGGTTTAAGTTAGTTAATATATTATTTATAAGCTTATTCTTATTTAAATTACTTATTAATACTAATAGTTTATTTTAGGTTAGTAAGTTACTATTATAGTAACTAATCTAGTAATATAGATTTAGTATAAGAGGCGTTCTATACGCTAAGCTCTATAGTACTTAGCGTAGCTCCCTCCTATATAATAGGGACCCTCTATAGTTATACTTAGTAGACTTATATACTAATATATAACTATATATATTATACCCTATATACTATCTTACCTCCTAATAGTTAGTAGCTTAGCTCTAACGATCTAAGGATTATTAAATCTAAAGGGTATACTACTACTACCTAGCTTCGCGCACTATAGATAGTATAATAAGCTAAAGTATACTAATAGTATATATTAATACCTACTAAGGGAAACCCTTTTAGTATAGAAGAATATATTATATTTTAGCTTAGGGCTATAATACTAAAAATACTATAGATTACTTACTTTTTAGTTTCTTTACTTTAGGTTCTTAATACTTTATTTACCTAGGAACCTAGACTAGGTAACTATAATAATAAAATATTATTACTAGCTACTATACTACTACTATAATAGCTCGCGTAGTAGCTATAACCCTATTACTTAAGATAACTATAATAATAAAACGTTATTACGCTATTACTAGTAAGCTATACTAACTAGCTAATTAATAACTATTTCTTTTAAATATAGTACTATACTATAACTTAATATTATATTACTAACTATACTAACTAAGGAATATTTAGCGTAACTCTAATACCTAACTAAAGAGAAGAGTAACTCTACTAATAAATTAAGAGCCCTAGATACTATAAGTAGCTAAGCTAGTATAGAACTAAATAAATTAGATGCTATCTATACCCCTTTTAGGATATTAGTATAACCTCCTAAAGATTCCTATACTAACTTAAGTTATAGTATAGTAGCTTATATTATTTTTAGGAGACTAGATTAAGTATCGCTAATTCTTAATATTAGAAATAACTACTATTATTAGAGTAGTAGTTAAGCTTTATAATCTACTATTAGTAGAAGAGTTAGCGTAGAAAAGATACTTAAGCGATAAAGTATTACTAGAACTAGGTTATCTATACTACTAGTTATTTATAGTAGATAAAGTAATAGTAAAAGTAGTAGTAAAATAAGTAGTTACTACTTTTAAAGTAGACCTACTACTATTAATAATATACTAGTTATATAGATACTAGTTAGATAGTCTACTATAAGGAAACTACCTAAGTTTACTAGTACTATCTATAATATCTAAACTAAAATAAAGCCTACCTATACGCCTATAAAGCCTATAGAGGTAGATATATAGTATAGAATTAATAATAATTAGTAAGTTATACTAATAAAGCCTTTAGAATACTATAGAATTACTTTAGCGTTTCTCGATTAAACTAGCGCTAAGTAAACTAGAGATAGTACTAAAAGCAGCCTTAATATAAGCTACTAACGATATTAACCTAGAATATATAGTACTATTAGTTAAGGTTCTAGGGCGCTAATCTATCCTAGTCCTAGTATCCCTAGTCCTAATAATAGAGTAACCTCTAAGAGCTCCTTTAAAAGCTCTATATTATAAAAACTTATTACTACCCTCTATCTTAGACTAAGCTTAAAACCTTTTAATATAATAGAATTTAAAATAAGTATATAAGAGATAAGCTTACAATAGTACTATAGATAATATACTATATATAGTATATAGTAACGTAAAAGTATTAGAGGAAGAAGTACTCGATAGTTACTACCTTCCCTTAGTATTACTACTATAAATAGTATAAGGTTAGATATTATAAGGATAACTATAGATAGTATAAGGATAGATATTATAAGCGCGACCGCTATTTAGATATACTAAGCTCCCTAAAGTCTTCTTAATCCTAAGTAAAGATAAGATAGTAATAGTAATAGCTTTAGACCTAGTATTACTTAGTATAAGGTTTCTAAAATTAAGAGGATAAGGCCTAAGTATAGTATAAAGGATTTAATACTAACTACCCGTCTACGCGGTATAGTAATATAATACTAATATTAATATAGTAAGATATCTAATAGGAGTAATAGGTAAATATCTAACCTAAGGCCCTAAAGAAAAGACCTATATAGTACTAGAAAGTTTAGTAATAGTAAAGAGAGTAGCTATATACTTAGATACTAGTAGACTATAAATAGATGAGTTTTAAGGAAAGTTTAAAATTATATAAGCTACCCTAGATATATAAAACTACTATAGTAGAGATATTAGAGAAAGTATAGTAAGAATAAATAAAACTCTACTCGTAGTTCTTTAGGCTATAAAATAAGACCTAACTACTCTATAACTAGCGCTATAAGTAGTACTACTTACTATAGCGCTA
>JAJTIZ010000276.1:0-32441 GCA_021365335.1 Phaeosphaeriaceae sp. PMI808
TAGGTATATCTATAGTATATAATATTTTCTTAGTATTAAATTATTCTTTACCTTCTTCTCTTAGCCTAATTATTCTATTAATAGCTTCTTAAAGCTAGTTATCTTATTTATTAAACTACTATACTTAGAGGGCTATTAGTATAGGAGTATCTCTAACTTCTAACTATAGTAATATTTACTATATTAGAATATAGAGCTTAATAGGTAGGACTTATTCCTAGCTATATATAAGATATATTAGTATTTCTCCTATACTATACTTTACTATAATTTAATTAGCCTATAGTACTTATAGTAGGTTATCTATCTAGTTTCCTTTAATCTTCTTAAGAGCTATAACTAATTCTTTATATTCTCTTTTAATTATTCTTTAGCTTTAGAAGTAGTATATACTACTAATAACCCTTTAGATACTATATAACTAGGCTAAATCTATAACAAGTCTCTTATTTTCTAAGCCTCTATCTATAATTATCTTAAAGGATATACTCTATCTAAAGAAGATATTCTACTCTAAGAACTTTATAATAGCTTTTAAGGTATTACTCTTAAGGGCCTTTACTTCTATATATAAGCTTACTATATCTTAGTATACTACTATAAATTTCTTACCTCCTTTACTATTAGGTATATATATTATATTAACTATAATCTATTCCTATAGTACTTTAAGTCCTTAATTTAGGTATAGTTCTTCTTCTACTATTTAGAGTAAGTAAAACTAATATTCTTTATATATTTTTATATATACTTCTATATCCTTAAATATATTTAGCTAGTAGTACTTAGTTTATACCTTCTACTATATACTTTCTCTTCTTTAGTATCTACTTTTATTATATAATACTTTTAGAACTTCTTATTATTTATTTTCTTATCTACTACTTATTTTAGAGAATAATATTCTAATCCTTTAGTCTATAGGAGTTCTTATATTACTCTATACTTATATACTATTCTATAAGAAAGGAGTTTTAAGAGTATTAAGTATACTTAAATCTATTTTAATTATAGAGTATAGAAAATCTAAGTTCTAAGAGTTTATCTAAGATAAGGTAAGTATTATTAAACCTAAGTAATAATCTATAAAGTTTTCTATATCTTCTTTAAGTTCTTCTAGTAGTTACTATCTAGGCTACTCTAGCTATCTTAAAAGTATATCTACTACTATATTCTTCTTACCTACTATATACTTTATATTAAATTCCTATATATTAAGAAGAGTAAGCTATCTTATAATATATACTCCTAGGAGATTATATATACTCCTATTAAGTTAATCTATAAAAGTATATATATTAGTTTCTACTATAAAATAGATTCTATAGATCTATAGGTAGAACTTCTTAAGTACTAGAAGTAGAGCCTTATTAAGCTAGTAAATAGGTATAAGCTAAGTTAGGATTAAGTTAGATTATATAATAATTTAACCTAACCTAACCTATATTTACTAGGTTAGTACTAGTAATAGATTAGAGTTAAGTTAGAGTTATATAGGCTTTAAGTATAAGTATAGTTAATAGGCTAGTAAATAGGTTAGAGATACCTATTAATAGATTAGGATTAAGTTAAGATTATATAGACTCTAGATTTAAGTTAGGTTAGAGTTCCTACTCCTTTAGGTTAGATTAGGTTAGAATTATATAGGTCTTAAGTATAGGTTTAGTTAAACCTAGTACTAGTATAGATATAGGTTAGGTTAGAGTACCTATTAGGTTACCTACTAAAGTATAATATTCTATAATTATTACCTATATTAAAATACCCTAAATATAAGATAAGTAGTATAAAAAAATTAAAATTATTAGTTAGACCTAAGTAGGTTAGTAAATAGGTATAGGCTAGGTTAGAGTTAGGTTAGATTATATAATAACCTAACCGAACCTAACCTATATTTACTAGGTTAGTACTAGTAATAGGTTAGAGTTAGATTAAGATTATATAGGCTTTAGGTATAGGTAAAGTTAGTATAGACTAGGTTACCTTAGGTCTAACTAATATAATTTTCTTACTAAGTATAATTTACTTTATATTTACTAATTAAGTATAAGTATAATTACTTTATTATAGTATATAATTATAGGATTTACGATTTTTTTCTTATATTTATATATAAGTATAATTAAGTTATAATAGTATATAATTATAGAAAATAAAGAATTATAATATTATTAGACCTTATAACTACTCTATACTAAGTTTAAAACTTATTAGACTTTTTTCTATATAGATTTTAAAATTTTTAAAATTCTATAACGTTAAACTTATAATAGTAGTACTTAGCTAGTTAAGAGTCTTTAACTTAAATAGTAACTCTTTTTATATAAATAGTATTTATATTATAATCTAGAATTATTAGTATATATAATTATAAGTTAATATAGAGAGTAAATATATACCTTTAAGATAGCTAATTATAAAGGACTTAGTAGCCTCCTAGAGAGCTATAATTATAGAGGCCTAGAATTAGTAAGAATAATCTAGTATAAGTTCTTAGGTAACCTTATAATAGAGGCGCTAAAAGAGAAGTTTATAAATTAGTAACTTAGTTAACTTCTAATATTACCTAATCTCTCTAATTATAATAGCTATTAAATATTAGATTAATAATATAATTAATAAATATAATAATATACTACCTAACTTAAAGTAATACTTTTTCCTAAGAGCTCTTATAGTAGATACTAAATAGAGAGCTATTATAGGTAATTCCTTTTTAGGGCTCTTACTACTAGTTAACTTATATATAACCTACTTAGTTCTTACTATTATAGATAAATTTAAGAAAAGTAGATAATTTAGAAGAATCTAAGAATATAATTAGTATTAGATTATTAAAATTAGAGTAACTACTATAATAAATTACTATAATAATAGAGTTATAGAGAAGTATAGGTTATAAGTTAAAAACGCGTTAAGTAGTAAGTTTAAGTACTTACTTAAGTTAGCGCGCTACTAGCGCGACGCTAGTACTACGCTAGTACTAGTTAGACCCTAATATAGCTCTAGTACTACGCTAGTACCCTAGTAACTTAAATTTACTTACCTTTTACCTTTACTACCTAATTTTAACTTAATTAACTATAAACTCTTATTAGATTTAAGATAGATTTTAACAATCTATATAGAGTAGGAGGATTATACCCTTTTAAAAGTATATATCTCCTATAGCCTATAGTAGAGAGTTTAATAGGAAATACTAATATATATAAAGTATATAATAAAAGACTATAATAAATAATATAGTAAATAATTAAATAATTAATTATCTATAAACGCTCTAAATTATTATCTATTAATATTCTACTTCTTCTATCTACTATACTTTCTACTAGTTTATATATTTATATCTATAGATCTTATTAAGGTCTCTTAGTTTATAGGGTAGAGATCTACTTATCTTTATTATATAGTTAAGCTAGCTTAACGTAGTTATTTAATAGTACTATTTCTATATAGTTTATCTATAACGCTATAAGCTATTAGATATTAGCTTTACTAGTTATATTAGCTATATTAGCTATACTAGCTCTACTAGCTATACTAGCTATAATCTTAGATATAGTCTTAGATAGTCTTATAATAATACTTTTATCTAGTAGTAGATAACTAAGTTTAATATTAGATTACCTATAAATCTAATATACCCTTTAGCTTAGTAAGTATTTAGTAAGCTAGAACTTATTAGGTAAGTATAAGGTTATTTAAGTAAGCTTAGATTTTATTAAGAGGTACTTTATATATAATCTAGTATTTCTATACTTCTACTAGTCTAAGTTAGTTTAAGAAACTCTTCTACTTATTTCCTAAGAGTACTTTAGTAAACCTATTAGTAGTTATCTCTATTAATAGAGTATAGGCTACTTTAATTTAACTAGCTAATACCTCTTATCTTAGCTAGTAGTTATAAATATTAATATACCTTAGTTTAGTTTAGAGTTTAGCTAGTTCTTTAGTAATAAGCTAAATTATTTAAGTATTATTATACTAGATAGTAATATAACTTATTAGTAGTTTAACCTTTAGCTTATCTAGTAATTATAATATAAAGTTAGCTTCTTTAGCTACTTAGGATAAAGCTAGTAATTTAGCTTTAGTTATTAAGGTAGTAATAGTATCTTATATATTAGCTCTCTATATAATAAGACTATTAAATAACTTAATAGTATATCCTTAGAAGCTCTTTCTATCTAGAGTATTATTAGTAAAGGAGGTATTACTAGCTACTTAGAGTAAATTACCTTCTCTTAGTTAGAGTACTCTCTATCTTATACTTAATAGATATATAAGTACTTAGTTAGTAGCTTCTTAGTATATAGTATTTAGGTTTATAAGGAATCGAGCTAATTATAATATTATAAATACTATATCTAGTCTAGTAGTTACTATAGTAAATAGGAGTAAGCTAATTTTATACTAGTACTTATTAATCTCTAATAGTATTACTAGGCTAGTATAAGACTAGAGCTTAGAAGTAGCTATTAGAGTATTATAGTAGACGTCTTATTTATTAGCGAGCTAATATATCTTATTAATATATATAGTCTATAGGAGCTAGATAAAGTATTACTCTCTTTTCTAGATAATCTCTATACTAAGGAACTATTAGAGATCTACTTCTCTAGTAATTATATACTTCTCTTTTAAGAGACTAGTTACTTTTTCTACTTCTTTAGTCTTCTTTTTATTATAGGCTATAATAATATTATCTATATAGAAGAAGATAATAATACTATCTTTTACTATATAGTATAGCTTATAGAGTACTACTTAAAAACTAGGAGACTTTAGTATTAAGGTAAACTCTCTCTACTATAGTAGAGGTAAAATATAGAGTTTATATAGAGCCTTTTAGACTTAAAGGATTATTCTCTTCTTCTAGTATCTCTTTAGTATCTTTATATAGATCTCTTAATCTATTATAGCGTAGATAAAGGCGTTTATTATATTATACTATTTTAGTTTAAGATTATATTTAGCTATAATTACTATAAGTATCTAGAAGGAGTAGCTAGCTAGTATTATAGTATAGGTATCTTATAATATAATATTTCTTTACTAGTCTCTATATACTACTAGTCGGGCTTTATATTTAATAAATTAGTAGTATTTATCTAATTTATAGGTATAAACCTATATATAATTAAGTATCTATTAACCTATTTATTTAATTAGATTAGCTAGTACTTTAGTCTATAATTCTATATTCTAGTAGCTTATTATATAAGTATATTTAGCTTCTTTAAATAGCTTACCTATTAGATAGTTATCTAGGTTTATTTAGTATATTAGTAGTAGTAGGAGTTAACTATAATAGAGCTTTAAACCTTTAGTAAGTATTTTTTTATCTTTACTTTATCTATTAACTCTCCTCTATATTACCTAATATTTCCTACCTAAGTACCTACTATAAAGGCTACTACCTATAGAATAGTTTTAGATAATTCTTAGTTATTATAGGTTTTTATTATAGTAGTTAATTATTCTAAGCTAATTTTAGATAACTTATAGGTACTAGTCCTCTAGTTATTAAGTAAGCTAAGAGTACTACTAGTAGTAGAGATAGTAGTAGAGTTAAGTACTAATCCTAATCTTTCTTCCTTAATAGTAGCTAGTAGGTCTACTTTATTTATTAATATATCTAGATTAGTATTATCTTATAGAAAGACTCTATTCTAGCTAATAAACTAGTATTAGGAGCTTAATAGTTCTTATATAAGTAGTAATCTCTTCTAGTATTTAATATATAGATTATCTATTAGGTCTCTATTTTACTATTAAAGATTATATACTTATTAAAGATAATATCTTAAGTACTTCTTACTTTAACTATAGATAGTACCTATATCTAGTAGATATTTAATAACTAGTATCTAATAAAGTATCTAATCTAGCCTTTAAGTCTAGCTACTAGAGTCTTAATTTACTATATAAGTATTATTAGTTATTATAAAAGCTTTATACTATAGGCTTTTAAATAAGCTAAATTAGGCTTCCTTAGTAATACTATAATTCCTTAATTATAAGCTACTCCTATAAAGAAGTCTTATATAGTATTTTCTAGTTATTTAAGTAACTTAGTATTTAGTTATAAAGGTATACTCTAGCTCTAGTAATCTCTAGCTAGAGTTCCTAAAGTAGATTTATATTAAGCTATATTATATATAATTTCTCCTTATTAATACCTCTATATACTCTACTCCTCTATTTTAAGCTTATATATCTAGGCTAAGGATTCTAATATATACTTTATAAGCTTACTAATACTAGACTTCTAGTTTTACTATTATAATCTTATTATTAGCCTTAATTACTTTAACTAATATATTATACTAGTTCTTTAAGAAGATAATAAGTATTTCTAGTATCTTAATAATTAACTTTACTAATTAGTTATCTATAAAGTAGAAGTCCTACTATAGTTTAAGAATTCTTAGTAACTAGTATTAGCTCTTTTCTTATTAAACTTATACTTTATATAAGTAGAAATTAATTAAGATTCTTTCTCCTAGTCCTTTATAGCTAACTTATAGTACCGACTAATTTAATATCTTATCTTAGCTTTACTATAGAGTTATATTTAATAGTAGTTACTCCTTTTATATATACCCTTAAGTTTACTAGATAAGTACTTAATTACTACTAGTCTAGATAGCTAGTCTCTTATACTATAAAGTATAGTTACTCTAGTTAACCTAGGTTTATATATAATATATTACTTCTTATAATAGATAAAACTTAAGTACCTATAGCTATAGATCTTAGTAAGATTTCTAATTATCTATCTATCTAGTTTATTTAGGGTTATAGGTTCTAATTAAGTATTCTACTATATTCCTCTCTACTAGAGTAATTAGAATAAGACTAGGTTATAGTAGATATCTAGGTATATAGCTATATTATATAAAGCTAGATAATTTACTTTAGATTAATTCTTTAATATTAGATTAATAGATCTATATCTCTTTACCTATATCTTTAAATTATTAGCTAGATATAGTCTTCTTAAGTAGTAGGTAATTATAGATATAATTAGGTTATTTATAATATAGTAGGTTATACCTAAATTAAGGATAAATAAATCCTATAGTAGATATTTATTATATTATTTATTATAGTTTAAAAGGATATAGTAGTAAATTCCTTTAATACTTATACTCTTTACTATATAGTTATTCTTAATCTCTAGGTATTAGAGTTAGTAATCCTAAAGTAAGATTTAGATTATTATTTAATTATTCTTAAAGTATTATATTATACTTATACTTATATTTAATAAGCTCTTTTTAAGTCTTACTTAGAATCTACTACTTAGTTCTTTATCTAAGAAGATATAATAGTAATCTATAAATTATAGGTTTACTATAAGTAGAGTAGTATACTTTATTTACTATAGTTATTTCTAAATTTTAGGAGTTTATCTTATTCTTATATAGAAAACTAGTCTAATAATCTAGTATATATTTTATCCTTAGATCTACTCTAGTTTCTAGAGTTTATCTTATTCTTATATAGAAAACTAGTCTACTAATCTAGTATATATTTTTATTCTTAGGTCTACTCTAGTTTCTAAGTAGTATACTTTTAGTAAGAGAGGTATCTAAGTCTTATTCTAGGTAGGTTTAATACTACTAGTAGGATATTCTAAGATATTATTAACTATAAATATAGCTATATATTTCTCTAAACTAAGAGATAATTTACTATTATATATTTATAGAAGTATTTTATTATCTCCTTCTAGTTTATACTAGGATTAAATTACCTATAATCTTAAAGAGTTATAGACTAAATAGAAGTAACTTTATAAATAGCTATAAGAAAGTCTTTAGTAATTATATTAATATATAATAGCTTTATAACTTAATATATTTTAGCTTCTATAGAAGCTTAGTTATACTTAGCTAGCTAAGTATTCTAGTTTACTATATTCCTTATTAGTTTAAGTAAATTAAAGTATCTTTTATAAGCTTACTCTTATTTAATTCATTTATCTATACTAATAGTTTATTTAAGGTTAGTAAGCTATTATTATAGTAACTAATCTAGTAGGTAGTACGTATATAGTAGATATAGTATAACTAATAATTAGATAAATACTATAATATACTATAGGCTCGTCTACTCCTTATTATATATATATTAATTAATTTAATACTACTTAGAGAGAGTTTTATAGTATTTAAGATCCTCCTTAAGTACTTTATAGCCTATAGTTAATAATTTAGATTAATATAATAGTTTCTAAATATTAGAGGTTAGTATATATTTAGTAATTATTAGAGAGCTAACTATTTCTAGGTCTTTAATAAGTTTAGTATTTATAGCTAGGTTAATCTTATCCTAAATCTTATAGACTATATATCTTAATTATAGTTAAGTTAACTAAGCTATATAGTTACTATCTATCCTTAGTATTACTATAGGATTATATTACGCTTAGTAGATTATCTTATTATTAACTTATAATCTATAATAGTAATAATTAGTACTATTCTTTAGACTTTTAAGTTATTATTAATTAGGCGTATAGCGTAGTAGTAGCGCGTTATAGTTATACTATAGAGGTCCTAAGTTTAATTCTTAGTATACCTACTAGGACTAAATCTATAGTAGTAATTTACTATAGATTTAGTTCTTTTTATATTTTAATTAATAATTAGCTTAACTTAGTTAAGATATAAAAGTTAAAATTTAGTAGAGTATACTAGGGACTAATTATAGAGTATACTAGTTAGAACTAGTTAATTAATAGAAGTTAGGTCTATCTAATTTCTATAGGTTTATATACTAATTAGCTTATTATTTTAGTTATTAGTTTAGCTTAATTTAGTTAAGGTAGTAAGACTCTTAATTATTAGATTTAAGATAGGTTTTAACTATCTATATAGAGTAGGAGGATTATACCCTTTTAAAAGTAATATCTCCTATAGCCTATAGTAGAGGGTTTAATAGGAATACTAATATATATAAAGTATATAATAAAAGACTATAATAATAATATAGTAAATAATTAATTAATTATCTATAAACGTTCTAAATTATTATCTATTAATATTCTACTTCTTCTATCTACTATACTTTCTACTAGTTTATATATCTATATCTATAGATCTTATTAAGGTCTCTTAGTTTAGAGGGTAGAGATCTACTTATCTCTATTATATAGTTAAGCTAGCTTAACGTAGTTATTTAATAGTACTAGTTCTATATAGCTTATCTATAATACTATAAGCTATTAGATATTAGCTTTACTAGTTATATTAGCTATATTAGCTATACTAGCTTTACTAGCTATACTAGCTATAATCTTAGATATAGTCTTAGATAGTCTTATAATAACGCTTTTATCTAGTAGTAGATAACTAAGTTTAACCTTAGATTACCTATAAATCTAATAACTCTATAGTACCTACCTATATTTTACTAGCTACTCTAATTATTATATTTCTTTATTATAGCTATTATATAATAGAGTCCTTATACCCTAATTAAGGCCCTTCTAATAACCTATATACCTCCCTAAAGTTTAAGATTCTAGATAATAATCCTAAAGATATATTAGCTAATTCTAAGAATATAGAGGCTAGTATTATAGATATATTTATCCTAGTCTTTTATAATAGTACTTACTAACTTATATAGGGTTTTAAGTATAAAGAAGATAAGATTTATTATATCCTCTTACTTTATAGAGGAAGAGGCTACTAGAAATAGTATCCTATAAATATAGAGGGGTGATAGCGAAAAGGAGTAATCGATTTTTTAATATTTTTTAACGTATTATAACTTAGCGAAAAAAATAGTTAAAAATATAAGAGATAGAGATTATTAAAGAGAAAAACTATAATATTCTTTTTAAAATTTTAGATTCTAATTATTAAGTATATATAGGACTTCTATTTCTTTCTAAAGTTAGGGGTTTTTTTTCTTCTACTTTAAAGAGCTACTACTTTTTATTTTTAGTATCTTTTTAGCTATATTTTATATATATAATATAGTTATAGTATAACTATAATATACTAGACTTTTAGCTAAATCGTATTACTAGTTTATATTATATAGAAACTTTTAGTTTTTACGCGTTTAGGAGTATAATTATATATTTAACTTAGCTAATACTTAGTTTAATAACCCTTAGCTATCTTTACTACTATATATCGCTAAGGGAGAGATAATATACAGTTATCTATAGCTAACTAGGCTATAGCTAGCTACTCCTCCTTTATCGCCTCCTTAAAGACCTTTATACTCCTTTTATTAACTCTAATCCCTAAGCTCTTTCTAGGGCGTTTATTTAGCCTATCTTTAAGTATACTCTATATATTTTCAATAGGATTTAGATCTAGACTATAGGCGGGGTAAGGATAAAGCTTAACTTTATTCCTTTTAAACTAATCCTTAACTAGCTTAGCTTTATAGAGTTTATTATTATCTTACTGAAATTTCCACCCTATATAGATAATTAGTATATAATCTAGAAATATAGCTAATATATATATAAAGGAGTAAAATAGAGATAGGTTACTTACCGCGTTTTATATACTTTTTAAGTACTAGATTAAGTACCTCTTATATATATCTTCTATTATTAAAAGGTATAGAAGATATTAGGTCTCTTATAAAGATTAGTTCGGATCTTCCTCCTATCTAAATAGCTCCCTAAACCGAGATAGTTATATCTCTAGCTATATCTTAATTAGTATTATAGCTATTAAAAACTAATTAAATAGAAAAATTACTATAAATATAGAATAAAATAGCCTACTAGGATTTTTTTAAACTTACTTTTATTAGTTATAGAAACTAATTACCTTCTAGCCTTTATAGAGCTAAATCTACGATAGTACTCCTACCTACTCCGTGCCCCTTTATATAGAGCTTTATCTAAAAATATAATCTTTTTAAGATTAATTTCCTTCTCTTCTAGCTTCTTAAGCTACTCTTTAGCGTATTTAACTCTTAATTTAGCTAATTAGCTAAAATAATAGCCTTTTTAGTAGCTATATTAGTAGTAACTCCCTCCTCTTTAAGTACTCTTTATAAACTCCTTTTACTAACTCTAAATTATTTTCTATTATTAATCTCTTATTAATCTTTTTAGGGGACTAAATTATATCTCTTTTAATAACTCTTTTTTACCTAGAGTTACCTTCTTTTTAATTACCCCTTTATCTACCTCCTTTTTACTCTTTTAGCTTTAATCCTTTTAATAGTATTATAAATAGATTTAATATCTTTTTAAGGATATTACTAATTATATTAGGTAGAGTATTAGCTCTAATAGAAGCTAAACTTAAGATTCGAATTTTAAAAGATTTTAGCTATTTAAAGAATATAGAAGATAAGAAGGAAAACTAAAAAAAGTTTCTTACTTATAGACTATAGACTAATATTTTAGTAATATATTACGTAAGCTTAATATTTTTTTAAATTTTACTTTTTTTTAATTAAATAAAAATATAACTAACTAAGTAATATATAGTAAAAATTTATTATATAATCTTTTCTAGCCTAACTAGGTATAGTTAAAAATTAGACTTTTTATACTTAAATTAAAAAGTTATACAACTTTAAAAATAACCTAAAAAACCTACCTAGTTTAATAATAAATTACGTAATATATATTAACTTTTATATAAATATTATACTAAAATAAAAGAAGAGATCTTAGCTATAAAACTAGCTATTCTTATATTTAATAATTTTTTTATAGAGTTATAATACGTTAAAAAACGTTAAAAATCGATTACTCCTTTTCGCTATTACCCTCTATATATACTCCTAGCTCTCTATATAATATACTATTAAGTAGTATCTTATACTATTAGGTCTATTATATAAAGGTTACTAGTTTATCCTTTCTATATAAGTTAATCTTATCTTATACTATTATTATTCTTTTTCTATTAAATTTAATATATTAGTCTTTAGATAGGATTATCTTTAGTTTATATAGAACTTTACTTTATCTAGTTCCTCTTATTCTTTCTATATAAAGGCTAGAGTAATAATACTAATTATATTATCTATTTATAGACTAGTAATCCTAAATATACTTTATCTCTTATCTATAATTAATAGATATAGGTTATATAATAAAGTTCTTATTCTTAGTTTATTCTTATAATAGTTATAATAGGTCTTAAACTAATATAAGCTAATTCTACTATACTATATAGTAGTTATATAATATATAGGATTATATTTAGTAGGAATAAGTTCTATAGTTCTTTTAGGAGTTTTATATATAGTATATAGAGAAGTTTATCCTTTAATTATATATAGGCTTAAGTAATATCCTAAAGCTTATAGTATATTCTATATATAGCTATTAGTAATATACCTATTACTAGTATTAGTCTCTAACTTATCTACTAGATTATTAGAGACTAAGTAAGGATTTCTCTTTACTAGTATCTAAGTAGCCTATAAGTACTAGCCTAGATTTCTTATATAGTTATATTATCTTTTCTTTAATCTCTTATATAAGTTAGAAGTTAAAGATCCTACTATAGTACTTATTTTTATTAAAGTAGAGGATTTTAAATATACTATTAGAAATAAGTATATCTATCTCTATATAATTAGATTCTTTAAAGGATACTCCTAGTATTATTATTACTCCTTCTTCGCGTAGTTTAACTACTAACTTATAGTTATTCTTCTCCTTCTAGATAAGGAATAACTATATATATTACTATATATACTTCTTAGGTCTTTCTCTTTTCCTAGATTATAGTTACTTAGCTTATATATATAGTACCTTAGTATTTCTATATAGTCTATTTCCTTACTATATAGCTCCTCTCTCTAGTATATCCTCTTTATCTAATCTCTCCTCTCTTTTATAAAGGTTACGCTCTTTTACCCCTATAGGCTATAGTATACCTATAGCTATTACTAAGGTTTATTCCTAGAAAAGTTCTTACCTCTTCTTATAGATAGTTTAGCCTCTTATTATATAGCTTTTATAGGCCTTCTACGCGTATATATATAGAGTAGTTTAACCTATAGTAAAAGTAGTTTATCTAGGTTAGCTAGTTCTTCTATATAATATAGCTTTTATAGCTAAGTAGTATAGTAGTATAGTTTAGCTTAAGTATATCTAAATATAACTAGTCTATTATTAAGCTTAACTATTATATTTTTACCTTTAATACCTTTAAGCTTATATAGGACTATTTATCTACCTTTCTCTCTCTAAACTATAATTTTAGAATTAAGTAGAAGGTTTAGAATCTTATATAACTTTATACTATTATAGGTATTAATTATATAGTTAATATTAGCTCTTACTCTCTTATTCTTAAGTATTCTTATAGCCTTATATATAGTATTTACTCTTTATATTATCTTAGGTAATAAGAGTAAGTTAATATTAATTCTTAAGTAGGTTCTAAAGACTAGTAGTATTAGTATAAGCTTATTTAAGGTAGTTATATTATTAAGGGCTTTAACTACTATTTATAGGATATCCTTATTATCTATACTACTATCTAATTCTACTCTTAGGATATTAAATATATACCTTAGTAGTATATATATATTTAATCTTTCCTACTACCTAGTATACTTCTACTAGTATTTATCTATATTCTACGCTAATAATCTTTATATAAGTCCTAAACTCTTCTATAGTAAAGTTAATTCCTAGGTTATATATAATATAATCTAGAAGTTCTTAGTAGGTATTAATCTAGTACTTATATAGTACCTCCTAGATATCTTATATAGATATAGACTTTAAGAATATTACTACTTAGAATACTATATCTATATTAATAATATATAGTATATCTTTATTACTAATTTATATAATATTAAGGATAATCTTATAGTTAAAGTATAAATTATCCTTAATTATAAATTTAAACCTTTATAGTAAGGTCCCTTATTATTAATAGAAGTAGTAGAACTTCTAGATTACTTTTAGTATAGAGGTATCTACTTTATAGCCTACTTCTATAAGTATCTTATAAAGTTATTCTATATATAGGTATCTAAATCTATAATATAGGTATTATAGTTCTATTTCTATAAAGAAGGAAGTAGTTTCTTCCTTACTAATATTAAAGAATAGGTATCCCTATTTATATATAATAGGGACTATTATACTATCCTTATATATAATAATATTTAATATATTATTAAAGTATACGTCTAAGTAATTAGTATCTACTAGGTATAGTAGGAATAGTATAGAAGTATCTAGTATATAGTATATAACTATTCCTACTAGGTTAGTAATATATATAGTTCCTAGTAATCTCTTTAGGTTCTATCCTCTAAAGCTAATATTACTTATTCCTAGGGTCTAGTCTATCTTCGTGCGAGGGTTCTTACGTATATATACCTCTAGCTATATTTTACTAACTATTAAGACTATTACTATACTAGTATTCTATAGTTCGTCTTAGGATATTATATAGTATCTTCTATCTAGTATAAACTAGTCTACTTAATATTATATATCTATACTATATATATTTTACTAGTTATATAATAAAGATATATAGTAGAAGTTAGGTAGTAGATAGCTTAGTTACTATTATCTTAGTTATAATCTAATTCCTACTTATCCTCTTATATAGTCTTATTATCTACTTTACTATTAGATATTCCTTTAAAGCTTATAATATAAGCTATTATATCTTCTTATAAAGGAGTATTACTATAGAATTCTTTATATAAGCTAATATATTAGCGCCTAGCTCTTAATTAATCTATATATAGATAATTTAATAACTAATATCTTTCTTATAGTAAATAGAGTAGTATTTTAAAGTTTACCTAGATAGTCTATTATATTATTATTTTCCTTATATAGAAGATACTCCTATTCTCTTTATAAAGGAAGAGAGTTTATTCCCTCTACTACTACTACCTAAGTATCCTATATATAGTATTAAAGTATACTATTAATCTATATAGTATAATTCCTTTAGTACTTATAAGTATTAGGTTACCTATCTATCTATTATAATCTAAAGTATAGATTATAGATTACTAAATAGTACTTTATATATTAGCTTAATTAAGAATATAGCTTATTCTAGTTCTAGTTAGCTTTAGTAAGCTTATACTACTATAGTATATAGGGGACTTCTCCCTAAAAATCCTATCTAAATACTCTCTATATAAGGATTAGCTTATTAATTATAATCTCTAGGACTTTATATAGGTTTAGGGTTAGGTTCTTATATTTATATTATATAAATAATATTATTATCTAGTTAGTCTAGTACTAGTTATAGTTAATATTAGTATTAAAGTAGTTATTAAGTTTTTATATAGGTATTTCTAGTTATAGCTAGGGCCTATATTATATATATAATATATATTCGCATAGCCTTCTAGGATATCTAGAAAGATATTTAGATATTATACTTTATTAATATCTAATCTCTAGTATAGTTTAATAAAGATCCTAGTTTTATCTATAAGGATATTATATAGTTTTCCTATATAGTTATTATCCTTCTTCTATACCTTCTAGAATTAGATAAGTTTCTTAGGTAGTAGCTTATTATTAGCGTAGGTTTAGGTTAGGGGTAATTCGTATAGATTATAGGGTATTATAGTTTACTAGTATACCTTAGTAGGTAGGTTCTAGGTAGGTTACTAATCCTACTAGTAATATAATAGTACGTTTACTTCAGTCGTATAGAGGATAGGTAAGTATAGTAATAGCGCTAGTATTAGGGATAGTTATCTTAATAGTATAGGCGCTTATTAGTTTAATTCTACTAGCTCTATATATACTACTTAAAGTTTCTTACCTTTAATATCTTTATATAAAGTCTCTATTCTTATAATTAGGTTTATCTATATAGGAATTATAATTAGATCTCCTAATATATACCTTCTCTAGGTTAGGTTATATAGCTTCCTACTCTAGGAATTATTAGCTTTAAGGTTATATTTTATCTCTTTACTACCTAGTACTACTAGTAGCTCCCTATAGAACGCGTAGCTAATTTAGTCTTATTAATCCCCTATCTATTTATTAAAGTCTTTAATAAATAATTAGAGAAACTCTTTACCTATAAGGCTTATAACCTATAGTTTATATAGTATATATCTAGTATATAAAGCTAGTTACTCTATTATTAGGTTAGATATATTAATTAAGTCTATCTAATACTCTAACTTTATATCTTTCTAGAGGATCTATATAGATATATTTATACCTCTTACTATATCTTTCTATTATTCTTTATCTTCTATTATATCTTAGTAGCTTTTATATAAGCTTATAGGTCTAGACTAGGTATCTTATTTAGATAGTATTTAGATAGTTTTTACTATCTAGTTTTAATTATATAGTATATTATTATTTATTTATATAAGTTATATACTATCTCCTATTATTCTATATAGAGTCTTAGATAACTTATATACTCTATTACTAAGTATAATCTATAAGTATTTTTAGTCTATATAGTTTAGTAATTAATCTTCTTATCTCTAGTTATTTCTATTTAGAATATATATAAAATAGAAACTAACTTCTACTAGAAGGTTTAACTCTATCTTTACTTAGCTAATTTATAGATAAAGTTAATTACCTACTAATTAGTATTTATAAGCTTCCTCTATAGTATAAAAGTATATAGTAAGCTTTATATAATATTATATAGTATTTAAGTTAATTCTCTTAAGTAAAGGTATATTTATTATTATTCTTCTATATATAATTAATCTAAGATCTATATAGGAGAACTAGATATATAGGCTATAGGCCTATATATCTAGTTACCCCTTTACTAGTAGCTCTTACTATATATACTCTATAGTATATAATAGCTAGAGCTACTATATATAGATACTAGAACTTATTATAACTTTTCTATCTTAGAAGATATTTAAGTTACTCTTTTCTTTTATACTTTTTAATTATCTTTTCTACTTCCTATACCTTTTCTCCTTTCTCTATTATTTCTAAGAGTTAAGTATTATCTTTTCTACTAGATTAAGGCTTCTAGTATTTAAAAAGAAAAATATAGAATATATTATAAATATAATAATAAAGTAGTAGAGTTAAGTAGTATACCTATATTCTAACTATACTTTATACTTTAAATAGGCTAATAAACTTATTAGCTAGTTTCTTACTTAATTAACTAGTAAGTATTAGGTTCTTTATACTTAAGAGGATAAAGTTTTCTCTTTAAAAGATTTCTAGTTTATATTTACTATTATAGTATTTAGCTTAATATACTTATACTTTCTATAATTAACTCTTAAGTTCTTCTTATACTTCCTATATATATTTTATATACTCTATAGTATTAAGTACTTCTCTTTCTACCTACTATCTATAGAAAGTAATATAAGAATAGAGTACTTTTTAAATACTATATAAGAAGGTATAATCTTCGTTAATTTATAGATTAAATTATTATATATAAACTATATAGTTTTTAGTAAAGATACCTAATTATCTTAATTTTTAGAAGTAAAGATTCTAAGATACTACTCTAGTATCTAATTCTAGTATTCTATTTACCTATTAGTCTATAGATAGAAGGTAGTACTTAATCTATATCTTATCTATAGCTAATAGTAAATATCTACCTAGAAGTCTAATATAAAGATTAGGCCTCTATCTAAGATAATACCTTTCTATAATCTAAAATTTAGGATAATATTATAGATATAAGCTTCTATAAAATCCTTTATATTCTATTTCTTTAATATAGAGAGGTAGATTACTATCTTAGAGAAGTAATCTATAAGTATAAGTATTATATTATAAGTATACTTAGAGGAGTCCTTTAAAGGTAGGAGGCCTATAATAAAGTCTAGTAAGACTTCTTTAAAGATATTCTCTAGGATAAGTAATACTATAAGCTATTTATATTACTTATATCTCTTTACTTTACTTCTTTAATAAATTATATAGGTACTTATATAATCCTAAATATCTTAATCTATTATTAGCTAGTAATAGTAGTTTATAATTAACTTAAGTATTCTATATACGCTAAAATAGCCTACTATATATAAGTTATAATTTTAAAGTAAAATTTCTTACCTAATAGTAGGTTCCTCTAGAATATATAATCTACCTTTATACTAT
Source organism: Phaeosphaeriaceae sp. PMI808 (assembly GCA_021365335.1). Taxonomy (NCBI): domain Eukaryota; kingdom Fungi; phylum Ascomycota; class Dothideomycetes; order Pleosporales; family Phaeosphaeriaceae; species Phaeosphaeriaceae sp. PMI808. The sequence goes on from JAJTIZ010000276.1 coordinate 18,086, forward strand.
AGAACTTCCTAGTTATTAAAGTACTAATACTATACTTTTCTACTATTTTAAGTACTTTCTACTAATACTAAACCTATAATCCTTACTTATATAAAGGCGTCCCTTTACTATAAGTTATATAAGGTTATTATAAGGGCTTTAGACTCTACTATTATAGTTTCGCTACTAACTAACTCTCTAGCTAGTAAGTATAGTATATATAGTATATATTCTATAGTACTAGTAGTAGGGCTCGTTTTAGTACTATATACTCTAGTACTATATATCTTATATAAGCTTACTAAGCTAGGCTTAGTTATAAGTCCTCTTATACTATATATTATCTTTACTCTAGTAATCTTACTTACTAGTTATAATTTTTCCTAAAGAGTAGATAATAACTATACTAATAATAGGTTCTCCTACTTATAGTTAGATCTTCTTAAGAGACTATCTATAGGATTTAGTCTACTAGCCTAGTATTTTACCTTAAATTAAAAGCTCTAAGGTATATTACCTAGTATACTAAGTATAGATTTAACCTCTATACTACGTATATTAAATATAGGTTATTATAATCTATTAAGACCTAAATAGTATACTATATACCTTTAAGATAATATCTCTATTATTTAAAACTATAGATAATAGCTAATAACTTAGTATTATATATCTTATAGTTTAATTCTACTTCCTATAGTTTCCTTAATATAAAAGTAATTAGATACTATTTACTATTAGGGTAGAGTTAAGAAAGAATACTAGAGATTATAAAGGTAGAAGTATTAGTCTTTAACTAAATAGATAGCTCTAGATTATAATAATATAGGATAAGTATACTTATAAAGTATACTTTAAGTTCTTCCTAAGTATTATATACTAAATCTAGCTAGTAGAATTATTATTTTCTTTTTAAGAAATTTATAAGAGGGGCTATTTTTTAGGTATACCCTTTAATAAACCTTTAATTAAAGTTAGTAAAGCCTAAAAATAACTATAATTCTTTAATACTAGTTAGTATTAGCTATTATATAATAGTCTCTATACGCGTAGGATTAGTATAGATACTATATCTTATAATAATAAACCTTAGGAAGTAAACTTCCTCTAATATAAAAGTATATTTATAAAGGTTAATAAAGAGCTCTACTTTTTATAAGGCTTTAAGTATAGAGTAGACTACACGCTAGTAGAGCTTAATATTATTACTATCTATATAGATAAGAATATTATTAAGGTATATAATATAGATATAATCTAAATATCTACTAAGTACTTTATTTATATATACTTAAAAACTAGATAGAGTATTTATTAACCTAAAAGATATAACTAAGTACTTAAAATAGCTATAATAGGTATAAAAAGCTATTTTCTACTTATTACTCCTTTATATCTATATTCTATAGTAGGTATCTTTAAGATCTAGAGTTATATAGTAATATACGCCTAATAGGTAGTCTAATATCTTTCTAATAAGTAGGAGTAGGTAATAATCCTTTACTATAACTATATTTAGTCTATAATAATCTATATAAAGATAGAAAGATCTATTCTTCTTAGGAATAAAAATAATAGATATACTAGCTAGGCTATTACTATAGTAAATCTACTCTTTATAAAGGGTATCCTCTATATAGATATAGAGTACTTAAAGCTTATATATAAAGAGATTATAGAGTAGCCTATAAAGAGATTCTTTTCTCTCTATTAATAGGATTATATAATCTAAATCCTTAAAATATAGTAGTCTCTATACTACTTCTTTATTAAATATATTACTATATTCTAATAAAGTACTAGGAATATATTTTTATATACTATAGTTATAATCTAATATACTTTATAGTATAATTTAATTATATTAGCTTAGAGTACTCTAAGTAGGTATAGTTCTACCTATATTTCCTCTAAGTTTTCTATAAGTTCCTTAAATATATAAAGTATTTTCTAGGCTATAGATATATATCTCTAGCGCTAAGTTTATAACTTATAATCTAGCTATATTTCTTCCTTCTAGAGGAATGAATTACTAAGTAGAAGAGGTACCCCTCTTTATCTACTCTATATACTATAACTTTAGCTCTATATATTATATTATTATTAGTAAGGTATACCTAGAGCTTATAAGTAGTATAGGTATTTTATCTTTATACTCTAATCTAACCTAGACTAGAGAGCTTAGTATCCTTAATTAGTACTAGTTCTAACTCTACTATAGTTCTTTAGCTAATAAGGCTAATATTAGCCTATAGATTTAAAATTACTTAAAGTTTAGTTTTAAGACTAGTATCTAAATTAGTATAATATATATACTTTATATCTAGTAAGATATTAATTACTCTATACCTTACTATTTCTAGGCTATTTATAAGGCTTAGTCTTTTCCTATTTAGTTTATATAGATAAGAGTATAATTTAGATTTAAGCTTTAATACTTATTAGTATAATATTCTTTCTTATAGTACTTAAAATATTTAACTAAAGCCTTATCTATTAGCTTATTCTAAAGGTTTTATACTTTATTTTTAGATAGTATTTCTTTTTAGTATAGCTTATATATACTACTTATATATTCTTTATATATATTAAATATACTATATAGGTTCTACTCTAATATTAAGCTAAAAGTAATAATATCTTCTCTTATAGCTAGAATCTAGTAATAATTTATAATAGCTTATTATAGATTAGGTTATAGTTTTAAGAATAGGTATTATACCCTTTATTCTTCTATATAGAGAGAGAGCTAATCTTTAAGAATATCTAGGTATCCTATAAATAATTAAACTATCTAGTTCTTATATTATTCTACTAATAAGTATACTATAGCTACTTCTAAACTATAATTAATAGGGTTAGAGAGTAGGTCTAGTAGGTAGTTCTTAAAATATTTCTATATTAGTACTTTATTATTACTAAAGCTATACTTATAGTATATATACTATAGTTTATATAGATCTCTCTTAAGGTACTATATAAACTAAAGAACTTTTATTTATTATATTTATATTTATAGAGATCTAAGTAAAATATAGTTTCGTATAAGTATATAAACCTTTAGTATTCTTTTAGAGATTTACTTTTATACTCTATAGGATCTTTTAGGTAGAGAGTATATTTTACTCTTACTTTATCTATAGGACTACTTATACCCTACTTATATAATAAAATAATTATTACTTCTAGATTACCTAAAATAGGTATAGTAGGTATAGTAGGTATAGTAGGAGAGGTACTCTATTCTAGGTATATAATCTTATTCTTAAGAGTATATAGAGTATAAATTTTAATTAGTTTATTATATTAAGTAGTTACTTTATAGATATATTTATCTATTATTATAGGTATACTTATTATATACTTATACTATATATTATCTATAGGAAGTATTAGTTCTTATTTAACTATTAGATATATACTCTCCTCCTTAGTTATAGTATAGTATAGGAAGTATATATTTATTATCTTTAGACTATTAGTATAGGAAGTATTATTATATAAGGTAGTAACTAGAAGATAATAGTACTTATTATAGGTTATAATAGATAGTAGAGAGATAATAGTTATTTCTAGAAAGAGAGTTAATTAATAAAATAATACTTACTAAACTATTTATATAAGAGAGGCGCCCTTTATATATAGGTATAGTATAGTCCCTTCTTAAGGGCTTAATATTACTACCTAAGTTATATAATTACTAACTAAGTTATATAATATAGAATCTCTTTATAGAGCTTCTATTATATTTATAATACTTAGTAACTATAAATTAACTAATTAGTAATTTATAATTTATACTTCCTATTAAATATAAATTAATTAATTACTTTAAACTTCTAAGTATATAGGTATACTCTTATATATAGATAGAAACCTTATAGTTAAGACTAATAACTTCTTTACTTATTACTTTCTATAGTATTATAATCTTTATAAAGCTACTTACCTACCTAACTATACTACTAATATCTATTACTATAGTTATATATATTCCTCTAACTCTAGCCTTAGTATTCTTACTACTCCTAGTAAGTAGTACCTACTATACTTTAACTACCTAAGTTTAGGAATTATAAATATAGCTATACTAGGAATAATAACTTTAAGAGAAACTAGTTCTAGCCTAACTATAAATAACTAAGATATTATCTAGCTAAAGAATAAAATAGAATTAATAATAAAGTTTTAAAAGAAAATTAAGCCTTACTTAGAGTAATATAAGTATAACTAGTATACCTTTAATCTAAGTCTATAAAGCTAGATACTCTAGAAAAGTTTAATAGAACTTAATATAAACTTAGAGGATTTATAGTAAATATAGCTATATATATCTATATTAATACTAATAGACTATAATAGATATAGATAAAGTATCCTTTATTATAGCCTATCTTATAGAAAAAGTAATAGACTAGTTTAAAGTCTACCTATAAGAGAGTATAGGCCCTAAAGAAAGAAGAAGTCTAGAAATAGTTACTTTATTTATAAATTATAAATACTTTAAAAGATAACTAAATCTTATATTTAAAGATATTAACTTAAAATATATAGTAGAATAAGAACTATAATATTTATAGTAAATTAAATCTACTTTATAGTATATCTTAGAATTTAAAGTACTAGTAGTATATATAAATTAAGGATAAGAAACCCTTAAATCTAAGTACTATAAAGAACTTAAATTATAGATTTACTATAAATTAATTTATAATAATCTATTCTAAGACCTATAGACTATAATTAATAACTATCTCTACTTATAGTAAAAAGAATCTAAAGAATAATTCTACTCTAGATAAAAGAACTACTATAGACTAGAATCTATATAGTTGTTTGGAACCTGGCTATAGTAGGACTCAAACTCGCACACTCTATATAGTTGCCCTAGCAACCCAGGCAACCTACCTGTTTAGGTGACTCAGAACCTAAACAGTGGATGTACGCGCTCGCGATCCGAGCGCTCAACACTATATAGAGCTCTCTCAGTTGTAGATATCTAATCCATGCTTTTCTCTACACGTAACCAACTGCAGTTGTGAAGCTTCACCCATACGCCAAGTCGTATCAACACTGATCAGTGGTTGTAATAACCACAGATTAGCTAGATAGATCTAAGGCACGGCTTTTTGATGACTCTCTCCCCTACCAAGGCCCAGAGAATCTGAAGATAGCGCGAAGTACAGCTCGCCCGCCAGGCTCATCCTACCCAAGAGTGACGCCTTTCTGATAGAGCTGAAAGATTCGTATCACAAGCCTCCCCTACCAAGGCCCAGGCAAGTGATCCGTCTGCGTCAACTACGCAACAAAACACCTACAGGGACCTACAGCACCTGTACCCATCAACCCACGCGCGACTCGAAAACATGTCGCAATACAAGGAAATCCGGAGCCGCCCATGGTTCAACAGCGTGTACAAGGACCAGTACACTGAGGAGGAATATATCCCTAACGAAAACAACCTTAACGTTGACCACCTGAATACATACACAATCGACTGGATAATGACGATCGAGGAGAATGGAACATTTGACTACTTCCTCCTCATGGACTTCAAGGATTACTTTAACGGCTGGACACAAGAGCTGTTCAGTAGCATTGATCCCAAGATCCGCAAGGCAATCAAAGAGCTGTTCCGCTCACAAGGAATCTATATGGCTACTAACCAGCGCGACGCGACAATCCCAGAGCAACTCGTCAGCCTCTTGGATATGGACGACTGCCCGATCTGGCCACAAAAAGACCTCGCGGTGGCCATGCTGGTGCCTACCTTCAAGTGCCTACAAATGACATCACGGTCAGGCACTCCGTCAGCAACGAGCGCAAGAGGAACGACGCCTCTACCAGCAACCACTCTCCAGCAGTCAGGCACTCGCGCACTCACAGATCTCGCCAAGTTATATAATAACGATATGAAGTTTACCGGGGACCTACACGACGTCCTCAACATCAAACTCAACATCTTCTATGATACCTGCCAGAAGGTTGGCATTACTGAGGACAAATACGACACCGCCTTTGCCACCATGCTGCTAGGCAAAGCGCAGTCCTTCTACTACCAACACCTTGCCCAGAAGAACATGCCGTTCCCTATCATGATTGAGAGGATAAGAGCGTATTTCCACACGCCAGAGAATCACCAACTCTTCCTACATGAGTGGAGAACAACCATGCTCAAAGATATCGTCGCCAGCAACCCAGATAAGACGATGTCGCAGTGTCTGGAGATAGTGATCGAGCAACTACAACGTACCTATCAAGGACTTGTCCAGAACTTCGGCAGCGGCGAGGGCAGCCTCGCTGGCCAACTCATCTCTGCGTGCCAAGGAGTTGAGGCCTGTTCATCTGTCCTGATACGCCCTGCCTCAACGTTTGAGGCAGTCGCCTCTGATCTCCGAAGCGCTGTTGGAATCTGGACAAGATGCCAGCAGAGCCGGCAGTTCAATAATCACAGCCAGTTATCACAGCAGCAAAGCAGTGACGCCTACTACACCGACCGTCGATATAACCGCAGCGACGGACGCCACCCAGAATCTCAAGAAGCACGCAGTAGCGACCGCCGCTCATATGGAGGCAACACTCGCCATCAGCGTAGTAGTGGCTACACCAACAACCAACACACTGGCAATAAGAAGTGCTTTGTTTGCAGCAAACAAGGCTGCTGGTCAACCCGCCACTCATCAGATGAGCGTGCCCAGTCACGACGACGATTCAGAACGTACGCACAAGACCATGACGCTGACGCTGACTACGACGTATTCCTGGCGGGATATGAAGGTATCGATCAAGGCGACGATAGAAGCAGCGATGGAGACGGGAACGACGATCTCCGCGCGTACTACGCAGTCCAAAATGATCAGTTCCTCACGACGACGTGTGGCACTGTCAATGGACAACTCGCTGCTGCTACTCTCAACAACGCGGCTACTGTACACGCCATCACTCGTGCTGACCCATACGATAATGAGACGGCAAAGGAGGAGACCCACATGTTCACGTTCGACTCTCGGTACGGCCAGAATGTATTTCAGGGCATCATGCCGGACACAGGCGCAGCAGGCACATCAACAGCAGGCAGAGAACAGGTAAAGGCTCTGCAGCTCCTTCGAGACGACGTCCACGTCGATATATCCACTGCTGGCCGACACCGAATCAGATTCGGAGATAACCCAGAGTGTATCTCGATCGGCGATATCAAAGTAAACACGCCATTTGGCGTAATCAGCTTCGCCGTCATGCCAACAAATACGCCATTTCTGCTCTGCCTGGCGGACATGGACAGACATGGCGTCTACTTGAACAACGTCGACAACGTCCTCATCCACAAGGACAAGAGATACCCAGTCGTCCGCAAGTGGGGACACCCATGGCTGCTCTTGAACGCCGTTGAGACGGCTATCCACTACATGACAGAGATAGAACTGAAACAACTCCATCGACGATTTGGCCACCCAGCAGCCGATCGATTTCATAAGGTCCTATCACGAGCAGGATACAACAACGTGAGCCAGGACGTGATTAAGAGCATCACCAAGGTCTGCCGCCAGTGCCAGCTCTATAGCAAGGCACCTGGACGATTCAAATTCACGATACACGACGACGTCGACTTCAATTTCAAGGTAATCGTAGACGTCATGTATATCAACCAGAAGCCAGTGTTACACGCTATCGATGAGGCGACCGCATTTCAAGCTGCTCGCTTCCTGCCAAATATCCAAGCTACTACAACATGGGATACACTGCGATCAATGTGGATCGATATGTACGTTGGCCCGCCAGACGTGATAGCTACCGATGCTGGAAAGAACTTCATCAGCGATGAGTTTGTTAATAGCGCTCAGTCCATGGCTATCGAGGTTACTGAGGTGCCTGTTGAGGCGCACAACTCAGTGGGCAAAGTGGAACGATATCACGCCGTGATACGACGAGCCTTCAAAGTCATATCTGAAGACATCGGACACTCCACGACGCCAGAAAATATACTCCAGATGGCAGTCAAAGCCGTCAACGATACGGCAGGTCCAGATGGATTAGTGCCGACGCTCCTAGTCTTTGGCACGTATCCACGCCTGTCCAAGCACTCGCCACCGTCACCATCTATCACTACTCGGGCAATAGCCATACGCAAGGCCATGGCAGAGATCCGCAAGCTCAAGGCAGCACGTCAAGTCAATGACGCACTGGCAACACGAAATGGGCCAAACGTTACCGACCTACTACAGCTGCCACTACAGAGCGACGTCAAAGTCTGGCGTGAGAACAAGGGCTGGAGTGGCCCACACAAACTGATTGCCTTTAACAGGGATCACACGGCTGCGATAGTTAGCATCAACAATAGAGACGTCACCTTTCGAGTGACAGTCGTCCGCCCATACCATCGCGATGATGACGATAGCCCAGACGCCCCAGCAGACGACGACGATCACGATGACAGCGATATCCCACACGCTGACGACAGAGGATACACACCCCAGCAAGACGACGAGCAGCCACGCCGTCGTCGCGGCCGCCCCAAAGGATCCAAGAACAAGCCGAAGGCACTGCCCGCCGTGACAGCAGTCTACCTCGCCCAGCGCGAGCAGGACGACCTTGCCCTTGCTCGACAGCTGCGAGCCGCTGGCAAGATCACCACGTCAGGTGGCCCATTTGAGCTGTCTACAAAGGCAGAGATCGACGCGCTGATTGCCCGCGGAGTCTTCCGCTTCGAGATATATCACCCAGAGAAACACGGTGGCGTACGTATCTTCAAGTCACGTATCGTCAACGAGGTAAAAGGCAAGACTACTCAGCCGTATGAGAAGTCACGTCTCGTTGTACAAGGCTACAACGACGCTGGCAAGAAGGTCGTACTCACTCAGAGCCCAACGATACAACGAGCAAGTCAACGAGTAATTATGACGCTGGCGCCCTCCCTGATAGCGCGCGGCATGACGCTCTGGCTACGAGATATCACGCAGGCATATACACAGTCTGATGATCATCTACAACGAACGATCATTGCTGACCTACCAATACAACTAAAGGACGCCTATCCTGCCGGCACAGTCATGGTAGTCGTCAAACCGCTATACGGCATAGCAGAGGCCGGAGCGTACTGGTGGTCAACCTACTTCAAGCACCATACAGAGAAGCTTGACATGGAGACGTCAACATACGACCCATGCCTCCTAATCACAAAGGAGACTGCCGCAGGCTTTGGCATCGTCGGCATGCAGACTGACGATACTCTCGGCCTCACTGACAGGCAGTTCGCCACCAAGGAAGACACAGAGCTAAGGTTCAGCGCCAAGGAGAAGCAGGAGCTCATGATAGACGCTCCTATCGTTTTCAACGGCTGCGTCGTTGATCTCGATCAGACAGGGACCATCAATCTACGACAAAAACGCCAGGGCGAGAAGCTCAAGATTGCCCATGATAAACAGTCCTATATCCAGCAGCGCGCCCGAGGCGCCTACATCGCCACTATATGCCAGCCAGAGGCAAGCTTCGACCTCGCTGCCGCTGCCCAGACAACTGATCCACAAAAAGAAGAGATAGTCAGATTGAATAAGAGGATACAATGGCAGAAAGATAACGTTAGCCGTGGCCTAACGTACGTACAGCTGGATATGGATAACCTGAAGCTCTTCGCCATGGTTGACGCTTCCTTTGCCAACAACAAGGACATGAGCTCTCAGATGGGCTACGTGATCGTCCTAGGCAATGAGAGTACGATCGACAGCAACAGCTTCCAGCTACGCGGCAATATCGTACACTGGTCGTCAATCAAGTGCAAACGTATCACTCGGAGCGTGCTGGCATCTGAGATATACGCTATGACCCATGGTGTAGATATCGCTATCGCGATAGGCACTACAATCAACAGAATTATGGAGCGTCTAAAGCTTCCCAAAGTTCCCATCGTCGTATGCACTGACTCATTCTCACTGTACGAGTGCCTCGTTAAACTCGGCACTACAAAGGAGAAACGGCTCATGATAGATATTATGGCACTTAGGGAGGCATACGAACGCGGTGAACTAACCGATATCCGATGGATTGATGGGCGAGATAACCCATCAGACTCTATGACTAAAGCTGGCCCAAACACGGCCATGGAGACGCTGATTAACACAAACCAACTCCAGCTCCGCGTACAGGGCTGGGTTCATCGAAACAAGGATACCACTACGTGAGAGAGATGGAAAAGAGAAGATAGTCAGTGTTTGGAACCTGGCTATAGTAGGACTCAAACTCGCACACTCTATATAGTTGCCCTAGCAACCCAGGCAACCTACCTGTTTAGGTGACTCAGAACCTAAACAGTGGATGTACGCGCTCGCGATCCGAGCGCTCAACACTATATAGAGCTCTCTCAGTTGTAGATATCTAATCCATGCTTTTCTCTACACGTAACCAACTGCAGTTGTGAAGCTTCACCCATACGCCAAGTCGTATCAACAATAGTTAACTATAAATAATAAAAAACCTAAATTCTTAAGTAAAAAGTAAGAACTCTAGAAGAAAGGAGTATATTTTAAGTATAAAAAAATATAATATTAAGTAAAGAATTACTAAAGTAAACTTAAAATATAAAATACCTAAAACCTAAAAGTAGTAGTAATATAAGAGGAAAAGAAATCTAAAGTAGAGAAACCTCTAAAGCTAATAGCTATAAAGGAATATAATATTTTATACTAGATAGTATATATAGAAGATATATATAATATATACTATAGTAGTAAAGTATATAGTAGTTACTAGCTAATAAAGATAAGGCTAGTAGTAACCTAAATAGGTAAAGGAAATAGCCTATAATACTAGTATAGAAAGAAAGCTTATCTATAGAGAGTAATTCTAATAAAGTTATACTAATACCTATATAGAGTAGTAAGAGTACTAAAGAAAGAAAATAAGATAATACTTTTAGTATAAGGGATAGAATAGAAATAGTATACTACTTAAAGACCTATATAAAGGGAAATACTAAATATATAAGATATATAGGTATAGTAGAAAAATAAGACCCTATACTATATATAGATATAAGCTATATAGAAGCTATAAGGTTTTAAGAAAAAGAAGAGAATAGCTACTTAATAAAGTAATTATATAAAGAATAGAGATATAGGTAAGTACCTAAAACCTACTTTTTAAAGTTCTAAAGATAGATAGAAGTAAACTTCTATATAGAAGATATACTACTAGATAAATAAACTTAGGAAGAAATTATATATCTAGCTATAAAAGTTAATAAAACTACCTATAATTATATAGTAATTTAAAGGTAAATCCTAACTAGTAGTAACTATATAAAAAAGAATATCTAGAAAAATAAGCTTTTCTTAGGAGATAATAAATAACTAGATATAAAATACCTAGTATAGTATAAAATAGTATAGGCCTTATATATCCTAAATAGATATATAATATATATAGGAGTAAAGAGGACTTATAAGATAATACTAATTAGAGAAAATTAATATCCTATAATAGTACCTATTCTAACTAAAGAAATCTATAGATAGAAAGTATTAGAAAAATAGAATAGACTAGGCTATTTAAGGATTAAACTAGGGCTACTACTACTAATTAAGTATATTCTAGATTATATATAGTATTACTATCTATAGAATAAATATCTAAAATATATCTAGTATAAGATTAATATAAAGTACTAGCCTAAAATACTATAGTTAAGAGTAAACTAAAGTAACCTTAGAGACCTATATATCTACTTTATAGGGAAATATAAAGATATTAAGATAAGAGTAATTATTAATAGTAGAGTAATAAGAAATTTTACCTTATAAAACTTTATAAGAAAGTATAGAATACCTACTATTATAAAAAGATACCTATAAACCCTCTATATAATAGAAGGAGAAGAATTCTAGTAACCTATTACCTATAAAACTAAGGAATAATAACTAGCGCTTATAGGATAGAAAGGACTAGTAACCTTTAATATTATAGATATTAGCGATAAGTAATATATAATCCTAGGAATACCTTAGCTTTAGTAAGTAAATATAAGTATTAACTAGAAGATACATAGACTAAAGTACCCAGACAACTAGCTAAAACTACAATACGAACACGGTAATGACCCGTCACGGATTAATAATAATCCGTTGTATCACTGGTCACACTGCAACTTATAAAGTCCTTCCTACGACCATTACACTCTAATACTCTCTTTCCTGATCTCCGAACAATACTCACTGAGAGGCCCTCGATTAACAAAGTGTGAAGTGTTCTAAAGCTTCGCTTAACGAGTATGTTTGATCGCGTTCTCCTACTAAAACAATGATTTGCTAAGCTACCTAGTCAGTTACTTGCTATCATGGACGACGGTTTCCCTCCCTTTGCCATGATCGAATTCTTTTTTGGAGACCAGGATGCTGCACTCACAATTATGAGCCGCGGTAAACGCTTTCACATCCACATCATCACTAAAGATCTTTGTTGGGAAGGGGACGATTCGCTGGTGCAACAGTTTCTCAACTTCCGAACGAGCATGGACGATGACCCAGACGGGGTGGATGCATTTCAAGAATGGATGGTGAAGCCCTGCATTCCTTTTATGGACCAAGTCGCGCCATCCTTACCTCGTGTGGAACCACCTTCGCTTGCAGAGTACTTCGCAGCAGAGACATTTATCATTAAGTTGATATATGTAGAAGGTTACCTCACAGCTGTGCAATGTCCTGAAGACCCTTCAATTACACTTTCTCTTACGCCAAAAGTATTGATGTCCAATCCAGCGGTGTCAGAAGCTATCTCCCAAGGCGTACCTTGCTTCCCAGCGTCACAACTAAAAGCTGTTCTAGAGCCTGAAGCTCACGAAGCTGACTATGATCTAATTCCTAAAACAGTTCAAGTCTCTGGGGAAGAAACTCAGTTCCACTTCAAGGGTGCCTTTGAGGCGCACTCTTTTCAGCGGGAACTTGACATATTACTTCGTTTTAGGAGTGGCTCCTTTCCTAATAGCTTACTTATCTCAAGAATTAGTGGGCTTGTAACACATGACAATAATGGGCTTTTCGTTATAGGTCTACTTGTTGAGTTTGTTCAGGGTAGCAAGACTTTATACGAAGCTGTTGAGGGGGCCTCACAGGCTGAGCGTGAGAAATGGGCAGAACAATTACGAGCTACAACCAAGCAGCTACACAGCAGGAACATTATCTGGGGAGACGTAAAACCTGATAACGTTCTAGTTGACTCGAATGGCAATGCTTGGGTGATTGATTTTGGTGGAGGCTGCGCAGAAGGGTGGGTTGATCAGGAGCTAGAGGGCACAGTAGAGGGTGATATGCAAGGATTGTCAAATATTGAGCGTTTGTTAGGGATAGGTGCTGTTGGATATGAGGAATGAATGTATGCAGTCAATAGTAATCACTGTTGTAACAAGAAAGCTAAATGGCGTATTTTTGTCAAGCACACAGCTCTGCTCCACTGCACCATGGCAACCAAAAAAGTACAAATAATCAACGATAGTTGATTGTGAGCAGAACAGTATATATCGTCCAGGCCTGCGGGCGATCGACCTGCAGCCTTGCAGCTGTCGCAACCCCGCACCTGACAATTTTTACATAACCATTGCGAGTGGTACAATTGATCACACTGCCAACCATAATACCTTTAAGTAAGACCGGATCAGGAACTACACTTGCTTCAAAAAGCAACTTTACGGAATGAAGATGGCTTCTTTCTGCAGCATATGAGACAGCACCTGTTCATTGTATATCCAATGTGTTTGAATCGGCACTGTGCGCCAGTAGAACTGCCACATGTCGGCTACTGCCACATGTCGGCTATTGCCCCTTGCGGTTGTTCAGATAAGTGTCGTGCGCCCAAATGCATCAAGAGTATCGATGGCATCATGGTTGCGTAGGATCTCTTCTTCTGTTTCAGCACCTGATAGGCCCGTTGCAATATTATGAAGGGTTGAGAAGTTTTGTTCCTTGGTGTAATCGTGACCAGAGGTGAGGGAGAGGGTAATTTTAGTTTATAGGTGCGCTAGGACATAGGACGGACAGCCTGGTGCTCCATGCAATTTCCTTTAACATGTTACTGAGCTGGCCCTACAACGAGTAGTCTCTTACGATACTGACGGTAATAAGTAATGCACACCGGCTGTGTATGATTCTAAAGACTTTCAACGTCTTGGCGATTGTGCTGGGGTGTTTCGAAGGCCTCTGGCACTCGGATTTGTCAAAAGTTATGAGATAACTGGAGATAATTTCACACTCTCAATCGTGATATCATGAGCAGCTACAAGGATGCTCTTTGCAGTATTTCTCATCGAACGAGCTTCTCAAACGTTGCAGGAATTCCATGTCTCAAATCTCCAATGCCTCGGCTACTTTACCTAAATTCGCAATTCTTAAATTGG
>JAJTIZ010000277.1:0-32311 GCA_021365335.1 Phaeosphaeriaceae sp. PMI808
TATAATAGATCGAGAGATCTATATAAAGATACTAAAGGGATACTAGAAGAAGGGAATAATCCTTTAGGTCTAAAAGGCTCTATATAGACTATATATTTACCTCTACTATAGTAGAAAGAGTTTACTTTAATACTAAAGTCTCTTAGTTTTTAAGTAGTACCTATAAGCTATACTATATAGTAAAAGATAGTATTATTATCTTCTTCTACGTATAGATAATATTATTATAGCCTATAATAAAAAGAAGACTAAAGAAGTAGAAAAGGTAACTAATCTCTTAAGAGAAAGTATACTATTACTAGAGGAGTAGATCTCTAATAGTTCCTTAGTATAGAGATTATCTAGAAAAGAGAGTAATACCTTATCTAGCTCCTATAGACTATATATTAATAAGATATATTAGCTTACTAATAAATAAGATCTACTATAATACTCTAATAGCTACTTCTAAGCTCTAGCCTTATACTAGCTTAGTAATACTATCTAAGATTAATAAGTACTAGTAAAAATTAGCTTACTCCTATTTACTATAGTAACTACTAGACTAGATATAGTATTTAATATATATATTAGCTTTCCTTATAAACCTAAATACTATACTAAGAAGCTACTAACTAAGTACTTATATATCTATTAAGTATAAGATAGAGAGTACTCTAACTAGAGGAGGTAATTTACTCTAGGTAGCTAGTAATACCTCCTTTACTAATAATACTCTAGATAGAAAGAGCTCCTAAGATATATATTAAGCTATTAACTATTTAATAGTTATTATATAGAGAGCTAATAAATAAGATACTATTACTACCTTAATAACTAAAGCTAAATTACTAGCTTATCTAAGTAGCTAAAGAAGCTATCTTTATATTATAATTACTAGATAAGCTAAAGGTTAAACTACTATAAGCTATATTACTATCTAGTATAATAATACTTAAATAATCTAGCTTATTACTAAAGAACTAGCTAAACTCTAAACTAAACTAAGATACGTTAATATTTATAACTACTAGCTAAGGTAAAAAGTATTAACTAGTTAAATTAAAGTAGACTATATTCTATTAATAGAGATAACTATAGAGGTACCTATTAAAAGTATTTACTACTAAGAAATACTACTAATACTACTAAAATATAGACTAGTTTATCTTATCTAACTCTCTCTATACCCTAACCTTCCTTATACTTATTATCTCCTTTAAGTTTAATTATTTTCTAGATATATATAGGTATCTATTTAATCTAAGCCTAAATATTTAACTAAAGTAGATTAGCTTAGTACTTCTTCTATATATTAACTCTCTCTAACCTATTCTTTAAGGCTCCTTTCTTTATTATTTCTCTCTTTATATAGAATTAGGTAGGTTAATAGCGTTTAAGTCTAGTAAATTACTATACTAGAAGATTTTCTTAACCTCCTCTTTACTATATATAATAGACTAATAGTAATATATATAAGCTAGTACTTTAACTATTATCCTTCTAAACTATTATCCTTCTAAACTATTATCCTTCTAAACTATTATCCTTCTAAACTATTATCCTTCTAAACTATTATCCTTCTAAACTATTATCCTTCTAAACTATTATCCTTCTAAACTATTATCCTTCTAAACTATTATCCTTAGTCTATCTTTAAGATACTCTTTAGTAAAGGGAATAAGCTTAGGAAGGAGGATATAAGACTAGTATCTCTACTAGTTAATACCTCCTCCTTTACTACGTATAAGTTTACTAGTCTTCTATATCTATCTCTATACTAGTTTCTTACTAGGTTTATTATATAAATCTATCCTCCTTATAGCTATTATTAGCTCCTACTTATCTCTTATAAGAGGTTTAAGGATATTATTAATCTAACTAATCTATTTAGCTATATTATCTTTCTCTACTTTAGTTTCTACTCTATAGATATAATAAGAGCTTTTCTTATTATATATAAAGTAGCCCTAGAATATAAACTTAGAGTACCTCTTCTACCTCTTATAAATATAGCTATAGTTAATAATTTTATCTACCTAATACTAGATCTTATAGCTACCTCTCCTATAACTAAGGATAATAGAAGTCTCGTTTATCTAGATAATATTCTTCTAGTCCTCTAACGTCTAGTCCTTATAGTTAAGGTACTATAGTAGTCTATCCTTCCTTATTATCTATATTAATCTAGGCTTCCTTATTAGCTTTATCTTACTAAAGCCCTCCCTCTTAAGGACTCTATAGATAGTTATAGTAGAGATATTATATCCTTAAAGACTAAGAGCCCTAGTAATATTAGTATAAGTCTTCTCCTATCTATATCTATTACGTTATACTTATAGTATTACCTTCTCTTAACCTCCTCTTACTTATAAGGATAACCTAATTAAGACGCATCTTTAAGGTATTTAGGATAGATCTTAATAGGTATAGTATTTAGTTTAAATCCTTATTAGATAGTATAGGTATAGATATTATTAATTGTATAATAAGAGATACCTATAAGTTTAGTAATTTAAGCTGAGGATTTACTAACGTAAGGTAACTTTAAGGCGACGATAAAAGTACAGGTAGGTATATTAGTATTTAAAGCTATTATAATACTAGAAAAATCTGTATATTATAGAGAGAGTAGGGTAGACATAGCTTTAAAAAAAGTAAATACCTATGCTAAGGATAAGGCGTTTTAGTGGCGTTGATAGCGCTAGTAAAAACTTTTAATAGGTACCTCTATACTAATAGGTTTACTAAGATACTCTAAGAATAAGTAGGAGAGTTTCTTAACTTAACTTAGACTAGTAGAAGTATAGAAATACTAGATTATATATAAAGTACCTCTTAATAAAATCTAAGCTTACTTAAATAACCTTATACTTACTTAATAAGTTCTAGCTTACTAAAGACTTACTAAGCTAAAAGGATATATTAGATTTATAGATAATCTAATATCGAACTTAGTTATCTACTACTAGATAAAAGTATTATTATAAGACTATCTAAGACTATATCTAAGATTATAGCTAGTATAGCTAATATAGCTAATATAACTAATAAAGCTAATATCTAATAGCTTATAGAGTTATAGATAAGCTATATATAACTAGTACTATTAAATAACTATATTAAGCTAGCTTAACTATATAATAGAGATAGTAGATCTCTACTCTCTAAACTAAGAGATTTTAATAAGCTTAGTAGAGATAGATATAGTATCTTATCTAATAAAACTCTAGGTTTAGGTTTAATTAAGCTAGTAAATAGGTTAAAAGTACCTATTAATAGGTTAGGATTAGGTTAGAGTTATATAGATTCTAGGTTTAGATTAGGTTATAGTTCCTACCTCTTTAGGTTAGGTTAGGTTAAAGTTATATAAGCCCTAGGTATAGGTTTAATTAAACCTAGTACTAGTATAGGTATAGGTTAGGTTAGGGACCTATTAGGTTTCCTACTAAAGTATAATATTCTATAATTATTACCTATATTAAAATACCCTAAATAGAAGATAAGTAGTATAAAAAAATTAAAATTATTAGTTAGACCTAAGGTAACTTAGTCTATACTAACTATACTTATACCTAAGACCTATATAACTCTAATCTATACCTATTTACTAGCCTAGGTTTAGTTAAACTTAGTACTAGTATAGGTATAGGTTAGGTTAGAGTACCTATTAGGTTATATAATATTATAAAATATTATATATACTATAAGTATTTACTATAATAATATAATTATATTTATTAGTAAATATAAAATAAATTATATCTAATATATAAAGTATATTAATTAGACCTAAGGTAAACTAGTCTATACTAACCTAACCTAAACCTAGAGTCTATATAACTCTAACCTAACCTAATATATTACTAGTATTAACCTAGTAAACTTAGGTTAGGTTAGGTTAAGCTATTACGTAAAGTAACCTAACTAAGGTAATAGGTTAACTAACTATAGATTAACCGAGGTTATAATAGCGCTAAACTATAATAAGTATATTAACTACTTTTAGCTAAAAAAAAAAATTCTTATTCTAACTAAATAAAAGTTTATAGTTAGATAAACTTTTCTCTAATAATAGATCAACTTAATAGCTTATTTATACTATATAACTTATTTAGTATTTAGTAACTAACTTCTACTAATACTAACCTAAGTTTCGAAATTAGTAATAAGTTTACTCTACCTATATACCTAACTAGTAGTAATAATAGTAGTAGTAACTAGGTAAAAATAATAGAAATATAATCTAAATATAATCTTAATATATTCTAGGATAATAGGATACTTTTTACTACTAGTAGTAGTTAAGGAAGCCTACTAACTATAGTAGACGTCTAATATATCTCTATAGTTCCTATATATCCTAAATACTTAGAGAATAGGCTAGTATATATTATTCTAATAATTAGGAAAAGTAATAGGAGCTTACTAGACTATAAGATAATCCTTAGCCGCGTAATTAAGGTATAAAGATATAGATTATATTTAGAATATATACTAAACGTATTCTAGTTCTAATATATAAAAGTCTCTTACTATAAGGGAAACTAGATAGTCTCTCTATTCTTTAATAACTAACCTATAATATAATATAAGTATTAGTACTCTAGAATTAAGTATTATAAATATCTTAAGAATAGCCTTAAAACGTATTCCTATACTATAGTTAGTAATATATATTAGGATATACTTAGGAGATTATAGTATATCCTAAAGGATTTAAATCCTAAAGTAAAAGCTATTAGGTAAGTATAATAATATATTCTAATCGCGTTTTAAATATACTTACGCTAATAATTATAGTATATATATTAGAATTAATTAATAATTTAAACTAGGGGTTTACCTCTATTATAAAGAGACCTATAGCCTAATACTCTACTAGTAGCGCTAAAGAGTAAGAATAGAGGACTACTTAAATATATTCTAAGCGCGTTTCTAACTTAATTAGCTACTTATAGGAGAGAGGCTATATTTTATTAGGTATTAGAGCTAGGATTAGCGTATATTAAATATAGAGAAGTACTTTACTACTCCTATAAGTAATATAGTTAATATTAATTACTTAAAATAGTTATTTAAGTTTAGATTAAGTTAAGAGGATTAACTAGGATAGTTATATATTATTATTAAGCCTATAATATTAAGAGCTATAAAATATAGTAAGTTAAGATAAAATATATATTAATATATTAATAATATATTTTAGATATTAATTACTTATAGGGTATTAAGACTTTTATTAAGAAGTCTTATAAGGTTTATTACTACGTAATAGTATCTATAGATTTTATTAAAGTACTATACTTTATACTAATTACGTTTAGAATATATATATATATACCTCTACCTCTAAATATTATTAGGAGAGAGGTAACTATAGAGATTAAGGTAATACTTCAACCTATACTTATACTAGGTTTAATAAGATATAAGTAAGAAGTAAAATAAGTTTATAACGCGTTTCTAATATAATATAGTATAATTTCTTAATTCTATATAATTGAACGCGTATCTTACTTAGTATAACCTTTAATCTATTAAAGATCTTTATATTATATTTATAAATAAAGATTATATATTATTAATATTAAAATAAGAGAAGCTACTTTACTTCCTATATTAAAGTAGTATAGAAGGCGTTATATTTAAGTAGAGAATAAAGTACTAGGTTCTAGAAACTATAAGAATATAATTATAATATATTCTAAATACGTTTTAATAATAATATTAGGTATATATTTAGTAGATTATCTCTAGTATATCTAGTAATATTATAGTATATTTTTATAATAAGTAGGTACGAGTACTACTAGATTAGAAGATATTTTAGATAGATATATTATATAAGAGGTTAAATAGGAAATAGGTAGAGATCTTAATTACGATATTTTATATAGGGTATAATAAGTATAAGGTGAAAATATATAATATATTTTAAACGTAATTTTAACCTATTTTAGTACTTACCCTAGGTAGAATTATTACTAATAATAACTCCCTAGAAATATATTAGCTAAGCTTTACTACTTACTTTAAGCTTACTAGTAAATATATAAAGAAGCTAGTATAATAGTAGTATATCTATTAATATAGATTTAATAGTACTATACTTAATATATATAGTAAGTAGATAAAGAGTAAGAAGAAAGTATATCGCGTTTAGATTACGTTAATAATATATTTAATAGGACTAGGCTAATATCTCTATATAATAGACCTATAATAGAGAGAGTAGAGATAGTAACTATAATCTTATATTTAATTCTACTATATTTACTTCTTAAGGAGTATTAATATTATAATTTAGCGTACTCCTTATTATATAGATTCTACCTAGGGTCGTATAAAAGCTCTCCTTAACGTTAAATTAAGAGAGGAGTATTTTAATCTTTATAACTTACTAATAGGTAAGATTAAATAATTAAACGTAATTAGAATAGATTTTAATTATATTTTAGTATATAAGGAGGCTCCTATAATTTAGAACTAGGCTAAGAATAAGAAGAATAAGGTATTTACTACTAGGTTAGTTTAATATTATAGTGAAATAAGTAAAGAAGTCTAGGATATATTAGAATTATATACTAATACTACTAAATAGGCTAGGTAAAAGGGATATTGAATAGGTATCTATATATCCCTAATTAAGACTATATAAAAGTAAGGTAAATTATAGAAATAGGTTTATAATATATTACTAACGCGTTTTAGTATAACTTAAATAGATCTCTAGGATATAAAGGAGTTTAACGCCTATAATAAGTATAGTATTCGCTATACCTATCGCGCTACTTTAAGTCTAAGTACTTAATACTCTCTTAATAGAGGATATAAGAGAAGTATAGACTATTATTACTATAGAAATATATATATACTAAAATAACTTTAGAACGTAAATAGAATTACTTTAAGGATGCCTATATTATCTTAGATAATAAAGATAATCCTATAAGCTCTATAGAGCTACTATAGCGTAATAAGCGGATAGCTTTAAAGTTATAAAACGTTTAGTTATAAACTTAACTACAATTATTACTATTAAGCTTACTAGCGTAGTTACTATTAAGAGTAACTATTATACTAAAGTAAGTATTATAATATATTTAAAATACGTTCCTAACGCGTTCTAGCCTAATAAGTTTATAAACTCTCTAAAGATAAGCTATTCTCTTAAGCTAGTTACTCTTAAGCTAATTACTCTTATTTAAATAGGAATAGTTAGAGATATAGAAGTTAAAACTTAAATTAGAAAGAAAGAAGTTTAACTTAGAAAAGGAGAAGCTTATATTTAAATAAGAGAAAATTAGATTATAATATAAAAAGGCTTAGAATATAATCTAAATATATTCTAGTATAGAAAAAATTTCTTTACTTAAAAACTCTATTTTTCTATACCCTACTTCTCTCTATCTTTCTCTCCTATCTTTACTTATAATATAGGGAATAAGACCCTACTTCTTATAGTATATAACTTAATTATATTTTAAACGCATTCTAATCCTATTTTAGCTAGTATATTAGAAATATACTAAAGTAGCTTCTCTACTAGTAGGTATATATAAATTTACTAAGAATATTAATAGCTTATATACTATATACCCTAGTAAGTTATTCTATAGAGTAAAGTAGACCCTATATAATAAGTAGCTATATAGAGTACGTATTTAAATATAATCTATATATATTTATAACGCGTTCTAATATTCTACTAGAAGAAATTTAGTAATTAGGGTACTTTAATCTACTATATCTAGTAAGCCTATCTATTATATAAGGTTAAGTCTATTAAGACTAGGTAGTATTTAACCTCTAATAAGGCTAATACTCTCTACTTCTACTATATAGTAGTTATACTTAAAGATCTATAGTTAAGGGAGTTTTAGAACGCGTCCTAATTACGTTTCTTAATAATTCCTCTTATAGGTACTTCTTAATAAACTATTAAGTATAACTAAATAACTAGAAACCCTAAGAGTAAACTTAGAGGCTAATTAGAAGAAGTAGAATATATTATAAATATATCTAGAACGCGTTCCCCTATACGAGATCTAGCTTCTCCCCCCCTACGTACTTTAAAATAATAGAAGTAGTTATATATATAGCCTTATATAGAAGGAGAGATTACTCTATTACTACTAGATAAGACTCTTCCTAAGAATCTTATTCCTATACTAATATACTAAATAAATAACTTAAAGTAAGAGTAAGTTAAAGGAGAGGTAAGTATCTATTAAAACGTCTTTATATTATATTTATAATACGTTCTAGGTTAATATAAATAAATATTACTAACTTTTCGTAAAAAATAATCTCCTACCTATATATAAGGTTTATAAGGAGAATAGTAATATAGAGTATATTTTTATTAGATCCTATATAAGTAGATAATACTTTAATTTTATATAGAGTAACTATACCTTAAGTTTAAAGAACTAAAACCTCTTATTATCTATTTACTATAGAATATATTTTAACCTATATTAAAACTTATTCTACTTATCTACTAGTAATTAACTTAGGGCTAAATCTTCTACTAATTAATATTCTTATAATATTAACTACTATCTACCCTATTACTATACCTATTAATATTAAAATTAAATTTATATTCTAGAATATATTAGGAACGCGTTATAGGTATATTCTTATATACTTACTAGTAGTATTATTTCTATTAAATGCCTTATATATACTATAAGGTTTAACCTAGCCTAAGCGCCTAGAGTAGTTACTTATATAATTAAGATTAAGCTATAATTATATTAGAATACGTCTAAAATATCTTCTAAACCTATTTTACCTTAGTACTAATCTTAAATAGTTAGATTTTAGGTAGATCTTTAGAGAATATCTAATATAGCTAGTGCTATTACTCTATTCTAGTAGCTTACTTATCTATTATATAATTATACTCTTCTATAATTCCTTAGTACTAATCTAGAACGTAATTAGAATAAGTTATAAACGTGTTTTAATACCCTTACCTATTAATAGTATAAGGATACTATAGTAAATATACCCCTTAGTATTCTCGTATAGTATAATATTACTATATCTATACTAGGTTTTAATATAGGTTCTTAGGGTACCTCTTATACCTAATTTTTACTATATTAATTAGAATATACTTAGAAAGTTATATAAATATATTCTTACTCTATAAATACTATTACCTACTAGGGCCCTATAGAATAACTCTCTAACCTCTACTACTAGGTCGCTACTACTATCGAGCTTAAATAGCTCTAAGCTATAAGGTACTAATATTAAGTTAATATAATATTAGTAGTTATACTAGAATATAATTAGAATATCTTTATAATATATTTTATTAACCTACGTTTTATACTAGAGTCTTATAAACTATTTTTAGTATTATATAGTATACGCGGGAACGTGTTACGAACGTGATGTTAACGTGTTGTAAAAATATTATGTTGGGGCTAAGTTGAGTTGAGCTCGCTTAGAGCTGCGCACGCGCTAATCCAGGTTGGCGTTAGCCATCACAACCTCGCTTAATCCATAGTCAGTTGACCTGCCGACACAACCCAACCCCAACCCAACCCTTACCCATTTGCCAGCCTATCCGTCCCCTTCCCGAAAATATACCGCTATC
The DNA here is from genome assembly GCA_021365335.1 of Phaeosphaeriaceae sp. PMI808. Lineage (NCBI taxonomy): Eukaryota > Fungi > Ascomycota > Dothideomycetes > Pleosporales > Phaeosphaeriaceae > Phaeosphaeriaceae sp. PMI808. The sequence goes on from JAJTIZ010000277.1 coordinate 9,599, forward strand.
ATACTTCCTCCACATTCACACTGGAAATGAATCCCTCGTAATGCGGGGACTTCCGCTATGTCTTTGCACTATATTAACGGGCCAGCTCTGCTACTGTTATACCTACCTGTCTACCCCATCAACCGTCGCCTTTTCTTCTGTCGACCGCGAAGTTTCCGCTTCCTCTCAGTATTATCATCAAATAGCGAATATATCCCGTTATCCTACCGCTGTATTGACTATTGCGCTATGCCATCTCCACCAATGCCAAAGAAAAAGTCGCCAGACGCCTTCTTCGAGCGGGCCAGTGAGAATGGCTCTAAAGAGAAGGTGGCCATCATTAACGGTGACGAAGTTAAAAAGCGCTTCGGCTGAAGACGGAGACATATTATAACCGCGCATTAATGCTTCGGCATCAGTAAGGTCTCCATTGTGAACTTGAATGGAAGGAGGTGAGGTCTTTAAGTACATGAAGCGGGCGCTTAGCAGGGTTACAGCTCGAACCGTTCTGATATACTCTCTGTTCCGTCTGACAGAATAAGTAGAATCAATCATTTTCCCTCCCACCGGGTTCTGCGACAATGTTCACAGAGATTTCATGTCTCTGTACTGCAGGGCCTGGACCCTATATAATTGCATGAGAGCACCGTGAACCTGCATCAATGGCTTCGCCGCAGCTTTGATCCCAGCCTGCAGGGCGAATTCGAGATGCGGCAAGGCAGACCGAGCACGGAGTTCTAGAGGTTAGTGTCAGTGAACATTATAGGCTTAACTTCTGTAGCTAATGCAATTTACCTTGCTTAGAGTCCTCTCCAGCTATCAAAAGTAGCTGGTCCGCGTCATGCTCCGGCTCCGTTAATCTGTACCACATTGCTGAACCTAAGAGAAATGCGGCTGTGGGATCTCCGCGTTTGACCAGGTTTCGGAGATCTATCGCATCATCTCCTGCAAGTCTTAATCCACTTTTGTCTGGGGTCTCAAGCATTTCGGAGACGCGATCTTTGACGCTTTCATCAATTGGTGCATCAGGATCAGCTTTGATGATAGCCATGGTCATGATATCGAAAAGTGAGTGGGCAACATCAGCCGCTGATGGACGAATGGCAGGGTTAGTATTGCAGCAGCGCTTGACAAGTCTAACGGTCTGATCAAGTATTGGGTCTCCTCGTGAATTGCCCTTCCAGGAAAACTCGCCTTGGCAGACAAGCTGTCGGATTTTTGCAGCCTCTGATCCTTCAGTAACCTCCTTCGAGTAGCTAAAAGGATAGGTCGCGGACACACATTCCCAAATAAAGATACCTAGGCTGACAAGCTCCTTTAGCGGCGTCTTCTAATCGTTGCAGAGTGTTTGATCTCACCTCCAGGCATCTGTATAGATGCTATGCTGTGGCTTGGGCATTTTCTGTATTTCCGGGGCCTCATAACGGATATCATACTCTCCTCCACTGGTATTTTCTTTGAACTTTGGTCTGTGTTAGAATGGTTTCGAATCAATGAGAATGATACCATATTTACAAGTCGGGCGTTCTCCAAATCTGTCAGATACGGCTTAAAAGTACCATTTTCTGACGTTAAAAGCACAGTTTTGTCGGATAATCGCTTCACGAGTACTTCTACGGAGTGTAAGTACACTACAGTCTTCGCAACTTCGTGCGCAATGCCTAATCTTTCCAGTGTTGACTGTGGGAGCTTTCCATCCTGGATTGCACCCGCGAGGGTCGGCGCTTTCCTCAAGTCTTTCATCACCACCCATCTTTTGCCGAAACGCTGCGCGATGCCATAAAATGGGTGAACCAAGGTATGCGCTGTGATTTGGGCGTATATCAAGATATGCCTAGGACCTTTCTCGCCGAATCTCATTAGGTCTTCCTTCACTGGCTCGCATGTAACACTAAGCGGGCTATTTCTTGCGTTAGCCAGTAATAGTTCTCCACATAAGAGGTTGTCATTCTCTTTCACCACTGATAGGCGTGAATCGCTCTCCGAGAAATTTACGGATAGTCCTGCGCATGGCTTTTCGTCCAGATTCTTCTTCAATTCGTCGAGAATTTCCAACTTGGACGATATGTCGGCCATGAAAGCCTGTTGCCGGTGTTGGTTCTCATCCAATGATGTGACAAGCTTCCACAAGTCCGATCGCGTGGACACCTGGGAGGACAATAAGTAAGTTAATAGAAAGAATGCAGCGAATCTGACCGCAGTCCCAACATTGAGTATTGCAACCCATATCATCATCTCCTTCAGTAACCTTGGCAAGCGGTGCTTCCACATTACTTCCCAAGCACGGTGGATGACACTTCCTTGTTTGCACTCAACAACAAACTTGGAAACCTCTTCTAGAATCTTCTGCAGTCTTCCGAAGGATTTCTGGTCCTTCATGGCATCCTGGTTGTTTTCAAGAACCTCCTTCAGGATCGAAGCGATCGTTTTCACCTCATCGCATTCTGTCTTGAGCCTTATCACACCCTGTGCTGTTTTAATGATGAAAATTAAAAGCTCGACGCTCTTGACGCCGCTTTCGAAAGCTGCAAGTCCAAGTTCGGGGGTCGGCATTGTTCGAACCGACGTTTTTAGGTGTTGAAAATGCTGACTTGCAGCCGAAGCAGGGCATATATATATGAGCTACTGCGGGGCAACTTCAGCCACTCTTTGCCAGCTCATCATGGTGGCGTCCACAAAAGTTCTAGGCTTTCGCCCTCGCACTCCTCGGCCCTTCTCAGCCCACCTCACACCTCTCACCATCCTACTAGGGTCAGCCCTAAGCCTTGTTGTTCATCGACGATCTGCAATAATTGCTGTTAGCGCAACTGCGAAGGGGGTATCAGCATACGCTGACTCAGCTCGCTTAAGGACGGCAACAGGTGGTGCAATAATTCGCGCGCGATGAGCTAAGCGAGCCACGCCAAAATGGGCCGCGTTCACCGCGCCCATACAAACCACGATATAAACAGCGAATATAAGTCATTTTGAGCTGCAATTGAGCTAGATAGGAGTAAAGCTTTTAAACTATATACAAATAGCTATATAGAGCAATTTTGTGGTGTTGCAGTTGCCAAAATCACTACAATTTAGAGCAGATTTTCTTACTACCAGTACGCACTAGCTCAGAACAACGCTATAGTATTTCTAATATACGAGCACGTATTTCCTCTATAGTTATAGTATCCTAGACCTTAATAAGTATCTTTTTAAGGTATAATTTAGTCCTATCCTAGTATATTTCGCCGTTGCGGAAGTACTTTTTAACGCATTATTTAAGTATTACCTATACAACCTCTATTAGATTTAGATCTAGACTTTACGCTAGATACTATATAATAATAATCTAGTTTACCCTATAGTAGTTTTCTACTATATTATAAATACTCTTTTTACTATAAAATAGGTTACTATCTTCTTATAAGTACTACTTAGTCTAGATAATACTATATATATAGCTCTTATATAGTATTTTAATATATATAGGTAGTATATTTTTAGTATAGTATTCTTAAGTTATTAAATAACTACCTAAGCCTCCTTTAATTAGTAGTAGTAGTATTACCTCCTACTCTTTAACGTACTCTTAGTATTATTCTATACTCTTATACTTTAACTTATATAGCTTTAGTAGAGGTTTAGGTACTTATAGTATATCTTTTTTATTATTATAGAAGCTAAGTAGACTCTAATAATACTAGTTAACTAAGGCGTATATATAGAGAGTTTTATTACTATACTTCTTTAACTTACGCGTATATAAGTTACTAATCTTTATATACTTACTATAATAGTATAGTATATAAGGTAGTTAAAAATCCCCTATAGGATTATAATAAGCCTTATCTATAAAGTATATACTATCCTAGTATTCTTTAATAGGTTTATCTTTTAGATCTTTACTATAATTAATATAGTATACTTTATTTTTATTACTTAACTTATTAGTATATATAGTAATAAAGAGCTTAGTATTAAGCCTATTCCTAAAGTTATATACTATACTTTATAGTACTAGTAGTATATTATTAACGCGTAACTATACTTTATATAGCTTATTATAAACTAGGTTAGTATTATTATTAAGTAGTACCTTAAGAATATTTTTATTAACTTACTATAGGTGCCTAAGCTTATAATTATTCTCCTTAGCGCGCTACTTCCTTATATATCTCTTATTACTAAAATAGCTATATTCTTTATACTATATACGCCTAGTATTAGGGTAAATACTATACTAGGCTACTATATCTACTAGGCTCTCTCTATTAGCCTAGTAGTCTATATACTAGAAATAATAAGCGTACTATTTAGTATCTAGAACTTTAAGTTTTTCTTCTTAAATAGGAGTATATAGGCGTTATATAGTTTTAAAAATTATTAAAAAAGGTAGTATTTTAAGTAAGATAGTATTATATTAAAGTAATATTAGGATAGGGTAGCCTATATAGGGTAAGCTTACTAAGCTTATTATATATAAATTATTATACTACCTATTAATAGTACTAGGTAGAGTATTAATTTATAGTAATTATATAAGTAACTAATACTAAATTACTCTTAAAATATCTACCTCTATACTTAAATATAATATAAACTTATATAATTTTTAATCTTTTTTTAATTTTTTTTATACTATATTATTACTAAAGACTCCTAAATAAGATTTAACTATAAAAAACCCTAAAACTAAAGAGTATATATACTATTTCTAGTATATAGATAATATAAGAGATAATAAACTATTAGATATTATAGCTATATATAGTATATACTATAATATAGGAGCTAGATAGTATAAATAGAGAGCTTATTTTAGTAATAGGAGATATATAAGAAAGTAGAAAGCTACTAAAAAAGGTTAAAAGCTTAGTTACCTATTTAGAGTTAATATAGAGAAGTTAGAGGAGCTACTTAATAATACTATAAATCTAGTCTATAATAAGCTATATACTATATAGGTATAGGAAAATAATCTACTACTTACTAAAAGATCTTTCTAGTATAATCTATCTAAAAAACTTAACTCCTATCTCTTTATAGTAGTATATATAGATGAGCTAAGTACTAAAAATTAAGAAGAGCGCGCTTAATATAGTAGAGATTATAGAGATAAGCTACTATATAGCTTCTAGGATAGTATCTACTTTATAGATAAAGCTTACTATAATTTAACTTAAGATTTTTAATATCTATAGATACTCTAGCGTACTAGTAAGCGACTTAAACCTAGTAACCTCTAATTACGCGCACGCCTAAAACGAGATAAAAGGACTCTCTATATCTATATCTTAGTTAACTAGTACTATAAAAGTATACTATAGTTCTATAATAATAATATTAATATACTCCTAGTATTAAAATTATCTCTAAAACTATAGAAATTAAAGTATAAGAGTAGCTCCTAGTACTATAAGCGAGTTAAAGAGTAGGAGGTAATACTACTACTACTAATAGAAGGTAGCCTAAGAGGTTACTATATAACTTAAAAGTACTATACTAACTTACTACTCCTAGAATATATTAAAATAGTATAATTTAGCTATATCTATAGCTTAGTATAGATAGAGTAGCACTTATAGGAAGATAGTAATCTATCTTATAGTAAGTATAGCTCTAGTAATATAGTAGAAAACCTCTAGAGAGATAACTAGATCTCTACTATATAGTATCTACTATAGAGTCTAGATCTAAATCCTATTAAAGGGGTTTAGCTTATACTTAAATAATAAGTTAAAACGTAACTCTAAGATAGTAATATATACTAGAATAGGACTAAATAGTAACTTAAATAGATACTTAGAGACGTTTAGAATACTATAACTATAGAGGAAATATAGTCTCGTATATTAGAGATACTATAGTATTATTCTAAACTAGTACGCTCTAGTAGTAAGAAAATTCGATCCGAAAAGTAGTAATTTTTAGAGCTATAATACTAAAAAAAAACGCTCTATATAGCTCTATATATATAGATTAATAGCTTTACTACTAAATAACTAAAACCTAGACTAAAATTACTATTTAGGCTTTATATAAGGATTTGTATAGGCGTAGTAAATATAGCTTATTTAGTATTAGTTACTTACGTAATTACTACGAATTACTATATCTATATACTAAATGCGCGCTATTACTAAATACGCGCTATTACTAAATACGCGCGATTACCTCTTTATAGATACTACGAAAATAAGCCTATAGAGCTATATATTATAGCTATTATTATAAGGTTTCTTAGTAGAGTACTATATAGACCTATTTAATAAACTTTACTACTTAAACTTTTTATATAGAGTAATTTTATAGCTATAACTATTATACTTTACTAGAGGTATTAGGGAATATAGTATAGTAATAGTACGACTATAAGTAGCTATAATACTATACTACTTCTTTATAGGCCCTACTAGATACTCTAAAGCCTTATATTTACCTCTTTAAGATAATTATATAACTTATATAACTTTTTTAGTATTAGGAGCTTATTTATTATACTCTCTTTAGGCCGTATACTTAGTACCTTCTATAGCCTTTATAGCCTTAAGCTAGTCTTACTTATCCTTCTCTCTTAACTTCTACTTATACTTTTCTTATATAATCTTCTTATTATATAGCTCCTTTAGATTAGCTTTCTTTTTCTCCTCTACTTCTTACTCTTCTCTTATTAACCTTATATGCACTTTAGCTTCTCTAAATAACTAAGGAGTCTATATTATTAATAGTCTCTAGTACTTATAGTATTATAGTAGGTCTAGAGATTTACCCTTTATCTTTATCTTTTTCTTAATAGTAAGAGCTTTAAGAAGATCCTTATTCTTACTCTATAGAAAGATATTCTATATAGCTATATAGTAGAGTAATTACTAAATAGTAGATATATCCTTCTTTAAGGTACTACTTAATATATATTTTATAACTATATTTAATTTTTACTACTCCTTACTACTATATATAAGAGCTTCTTCTAATATATTACTAGAGGTATCTAAGTTATTATTAGTAAAGTAATTAAGTATAATATTAGGGTTAAAGGGGTATATACCTATTACTTTAAAATAACTAAAGATATTCTTTATAGTAAAGCTACTTACCTAAGTATCCTAGAATAGACTAAAGAAATTAGTATTAGTTATAGGTACTAAGCTATAATACTTATAAAGGTATATTACTAGCTTCTTTAAGTATATTATACTAAGAGGCTTAAATATTACTATATTAAGTAGCTATAGTATATAGGTACTATAAGGTAGATAAATACCTAATAGTATCTTATACCTATAGTAATACTCTAGAAACTCTTCTATTAGGTAACTCCTATAGCTATCTATAAGTAATAGATAGTACTTTCTCTAAGCTTTAGCTACTATAAAGTACTTAAATACTTACTAAAGCTAAGTAAGACTAAGCCTATTATTTAACTAGCTACTACCTAATACTCTAAAGAAGGCTATCTATTCTCCTACTTTTATATTCTCTACTTAGGTTAATTATATATTCTTAGAGTTAGCTATATATATAAGAGCTAGTAGTAATACTATACTATAAGTATAAATATATACTAATAAGCTTATCTACTAGCGATTTCTATCTTAGAGTATCTACTAGAACTACTTCTTCTTAAATAGCCTCTTACTAAAAATCCTCTTCTATCTACTAATAGCTCTAATTATAAAGCCTTTCTTATCTATATTATATATATACTTAGGCTCTACTTTATAGAAGTTAATTTTACTACCTAGCTATTTAAAGTATACCTTATACTTATTACTAGAGTTAGTAGTATAGTATTAATAGTCTATAGAAGTACTCTATTATAATATTAGCTTATCTTAGTATTAGTAGAGGAAGTAGGTAACCTAGCTTTTAGAGATAGGGTATCTAGCGATATCTAAAGCGAAATTCTATACAATTTCCCTTATAGGAGGTAGTTGTTATTTAATTAATTACTCTATATACTTTATAAGCTCTACCTCCTATTATAGTTGTAGATTCTACTATAATATTGATACCTCTTCTTGAGCGCGTATTTCGCGTCGGTATCTGCGCGTCAATGTTGAGCGAACAACACCATACTTGTTAGCTATTTTCTGCTACGGGATTTGTCGCTGGAAGGTATAGAATTACACTCCGCAAGCGCTTCTTTGATACCTGTCATCATTGTTGTGCTGTGACGCTGAGAAAAAGTAGCGCATATCGGGTTTCCGCGCATTTGGTGATGGCGCACATTTGGTGCACGGACACGGTAATGCCCCACCTGGTGACGGGGCACCAAGTTGACTGCGATAAACATTGTAAATAGCATCATTAATTCAATCAAACTCATCCCACATGGGACAATATTATTAGCACTTATATCTGCCAAACTTGACCTCCTCCATAAATCATCCTACCAACTGTAGTACTTGTGCTTGCTATCATGGCTGAACAAGCGGAGGCGGGTGGTCCTCCAGCTGGACAAGATGCCCGCATCGAATATTTCGTTCGGTTGAGTGGATTCGAGCAACAGCTTATTTCGGAGCTTGATTTCCTGCTCAACCAGGAGCACTTCGCAGCCTTCGACCCCGATCACTTTCCGATCGCCATTGTTTTCAGCGAGTGGAAATGGTCACATCTCGTAAAGAATTGTCTGAACGACGATCTAGGACATGACGGAGAATATCTGTACAAAGACTATGCGGGCGACAGGACAAAGGCATACGACTCCTTCATCCACTTCTTAGCGCATACGGGTGGTGAGGAGAGAAATCTCGCCCGCGCAGAAGGATTCCGACGCGCTAATGAGACCTTTCTCTTAAACCTTGGCAATCGATCCATCTGCGACGTCAACGTCAAGCCGCCGGAAGAAGACCTGCCACTCTGGGAAACAATATCAAGGTTGTACCAAGCATGTGGTAAGTACTGGAAATATGAAGAGTCACTGAACGGTACGAATGGAAAGTTCGTTATTTTCACGTTGATTCGCAAGTTTACGCTGCAATGGAAGTGGCCAGAAAACGTGGATATTGTCGAGCGGGTTCTGGTACAGAACCCAGCTTTTAAGGCATCCTATAACGTGGAAAGAGAATTGATCGATTCAGACCCTCTGGTCAATCTTTCGTCCGATCAAGCTCTCGGTCGGAAGTTGGAGGAGCTACATATAACAAAACTACCCCCAGCGGGCTCAACTCAAAGGGTAGGACAGCCCCTCTCTTCGTAATCATATAGCTGATTAGGCTAGTGGCCGGAAGGAGAGCCCAAAAAAGACGAGAGCGGTGAGGTGACAGATGCGTACCTTGTGAGTTTCAGAGGGTTTCGTTGAGGTGCAAAGTTCTGATTTATTCTATAGCGCTTCTTGCTACGCAGGTTAGGCCGTAGCGCACCGATCGAAGATCCTCGTAGCTATGTCCAATTTATACCCTGGGCACACCTGAAAAGGACAGATGCTGAAGTGCTTCAGCGATCTGGGATGCGCATTGAGGTACCCTTCTCCGAAAACATGCATATTCATGCATGGGTTCTCTGGAGACCTCCCAATCCCGGCTTTGCCTGGAACCATCATGTGTATACTGAAGATGAGGTGTACGAATACAACGTGTTGAACAATTGGTCCTTCCCGGATCACTATTTCGAAGACCAGGTCGTCTTTGGTGTACGGGAAGTGGACAGAACCGACTTCATTTCGGAGCTTGGAAATTATTGGGAAGCATGGGTAAGTCCAAGTGAAGCGGACTACATATGGAAGGACCGTAAAGTTATGTTGCGTCCAGATCCTGACATAGATACTAGAATGACTGTGCGTTAACGAAGGAGAACTCGGGAGGACCACTTTTGCTGCTTGAAACAATTCCAGGCATGCGATTCCGCGGCCGCATAAAGGGCCAGGACAAGGTTGCCGCATTAACTTACTTCCGTAATATCGTGGAGGCTCACGCGAACGGTAGTCTCGAGGACTCAACCATTCGCGACATCGTTGGCTTGGACGCGAGCAAGAATCTGCAGTTCGAACATTCTCTACGCGTTATCCCAGAACACCAACTGCTCGACATCCATTGGGATAAGCCAATAGGTCAAGGCAAGAACGGGGCCGTTTATGCTGGCATCTGGCACAAACCTGTCGGACATCTAGCAACGACGAGGGCTGGAGAGCGAGATATGAAAATAGTTCTGAAGGACGTGCTTCCCCGTTCCGGAACATCTGAAGAGCCACTAAAGAAATTGCTGAAAGAGGTGAGACCTTATGCGGTAGTTCTCGGCGGCGTAGCTAACTTTTACAGCTGGATCTTACATACGCTAGCTTGGGTGGTAGTGCGGTTGGATGTGTTAACTTCGTGGGAGTCGCCAGACTGCGCCAACGGCCAACCATTTTGGGTGAGACAGGAGAACAGACAATCCTAACCTCGCAGACCCCTTATCTGAAGTCGTATCTCGTATTTGAAAGAGCAACTCAAGGCACGGCCATCGATTTTCTCTCCCGGCAGTTCATCAATACCTCGTATTTTAAATCCTGGGACCTTGCTCTCTCAGCACTGAGTTCCGTTGGCAACGGCATTGCATCTCTTCACGCACATGGAGTTATACATCGGTAAGTTAAAGGGGGTGCTCAGGTTTCGGTCCCACTTGATCAAGTTCGGGGCGCCCAGATCTTGATCTGACGTAAAAATAGAGACCTTCATATGAACAATATCCTCGTCACAGACCGCTTTTACCCAAACGACCCTACTTATCCTCATGAGTACAGCTACCTAATCGGCGACATCGGCGAAGGCAAAATTCTTAGCACTACACATGAAGTCAAGAGCGCAATGGACCACTGGGCGAGCTACGGCGCTATAGAGTTTCGCGCTCCGGAAATCTTCGGTCCGCGAGGTTGGTCAACCAAGGCGGAGGTTTTCTCCTTCGGCATAATCGCATCGAAGATCTTAGAGTGCAGACGATTCGTCTGCCCTGCGTCCCCTCCGGAATGGGCTCTTTCGGAACTGGAGCATTGCTACCCTGGAATTAGACAGGACCAGGATATGATGGCACATGTCGTGCCGGACAGTCTCAAGAAAGCGATCGAGCCATGTCTGAGCTATTCGCCTAATGACAGACCAACTATGAAAAACGTGGTTCATGCTCTTGACGATATGTCGTCGGAGTTCTGGACGGAAGACTTTAGTGTTAGTGAGGATAACAGGAAAGTAAAATGGACCTATTGGGCCTGGGATGAGTCCAAGAAATACGGTCGGATATCCAGACCGAGTCACAGCGAGAGCGAGGATACAAGCAGAATAACAGGATCGGACGAATTTGCGGGTTACTCCAGCGTGCCAGATCTGGATTCAAGTTGAGAGGAAACAGCAAAGGTTGAAAATACCCATTTGAACTAACCTGGATGAGTACCATTTTATTCACGCAACGGTGCTTCGCGAGGTTGTTGCAGAAGCTGCACGAGTGGTCGACGTGCCCGGGGGCGCGTCGCCTGTTTAAGCGACACGGACCGTATGCCCCATATCTTACGTAGCTGAAGCATTGTGTGAGCTGATAATCCCCGTGGTAGAGCTCGCACTTCTTCACCTCACTCTGGAAGAGGAGCCCCTCATCGATTAGTAGGTTAGCTTGCCCCAGGGTCGCCATGTCCACGAGGTACAAGTAGGTAACGGCTTTATTTTGCCTTGGAGCTCTCTTCGGGCAGTTGGCGCGGACAATCTCAATCCTTCCAGAGGTGTGCGTCCTGTCTGAGTAGCTGCTGTATCGTCTCCTGCTTGCTGTAGTCGATTGCCGCTACTTGCATGCCGTAGATCATTACCGAGAACTTCCTGCGGTTCACCTGTGCTGTCTGACCTACCACCGCGGGCCGGCCGCTATCCCGCTCGAGCTGCTCTTTGGTCTCTGCTCTGTCTGGTGATCACGATATCTCGGCTTGGTAGCCTCCTTGCCGCAAGTACCTTTCCCTATATAGTCGGGCTCTTTCTCTTATTGATTTCCTCCATGATCTGGCTGATATGCTGGTTGCGGTTCTGCGGTGTCGCGTTCGGTGTCGTCACAATGAGTTCTCGCAGGAGCCGCGTGGGGAGTTATCGCACCAGTAGAGGGCCTGTCTAGGTCGGAATCCCTGATCGGAGGGCGGCGGAATAGGTTGGGGGTACTGCGGGTGTAGGTAGCTGCTTCTACTTATTGATTAGGGCTGTGATAGCGTCTGTAAGCTTGTTGACGTGGTTGTTATCCACGGTACCTAGGCAGCGGCGGAGAGTAGCAAGATCTCCGCCTCAAGCTCTTCCGATAGTCTCGGATACAGCTTCCGCTGTTTAGGAGGAGTAGGCTGTCAATGTCCTGGATTAGCTTTACCACTTTTTGTTGAGGTGGTGGAGTTTGGGGATACTACGTTGCGGTCTGGGTGGAATCGTCTGCTTGCCTACCAGTCGGCGACGCACCAGCGACCCTCCGGGGGTCCATTGCAAGCGGTAACTGACCGAAAGGGGCTTTAGTTCTCCATCGGCTGTATTCGCATGAATCCGCCCCACTCCATCCATTACGGGATATCTGACAGGTCCAATCCAGTCTTAAGATAGCGGCCACCGAAGCTGGCCACCCACTGAAGCTGGCCACCCGCCCAGAACTCGGCCACCCATCAAAAATCAACATAATTAATTCAACCTAGTTACAATTGCCGCTCCGTACGCATTGACTGAAGAGTTTGAGCTGCTGCTTCAGCTCCTACTCTCTCTACTGCTTTTTCTGCAGCGTTACTATTGTTTTGTGACTCTAAAAGAGCAGACGCCTGTACTACTACTATAATTGTTTTTATATCTACAAAGCGTTAATTTAGATTATACAGACTTTATTTCGTGGCTACTAAGGCTTAAGAGCCTCAAGTTGACTATATAGTCTTTTATTCTCTACTTTTAGCTGCGCTGCGCAAGTATTTACTACTATTGTAGTTTTCGAAATACCTTGAGCCACCTAGATCTGGTTAGCTTGTGCCCGCCAGCATCAACTCCCATAGTAATTACTTAGCAGCGCAGTGCAGCTGCTATTACCTTACCCCACGTATGTGAAGCCTCCCGTATATACGATATAGTGTATAAATCGATTTTTCTTAGTGTTGAGCTTATTGCTAGCCCAAATTTCGAGCTGCTACGATAAGTCAAAAGCGTCAGCGTAAGTCGAAGCAGCCGTTTAATTAAGGCGTCAATCTAGCAACCTAGAGGCGCCTGCTTAGATAGGCTCCTACCTAATCTATACCTAGACGTATCTCTCGCGCTACTTTACTATCGCCTCTACTAACCTTACTACTATATTATTAAAGCCTACTATTCGAGCTAGAGCTTACTATATAAACTACTACTACTACGCAAGCTTACGATCTCGTAGAGGTAGAGGATAAGGATACTAATAAGGGTAAAGCTAGTAATCTACTACTAGAGCTAGAGGAGGAGTTAGAGAAGGAGTTAGAGGCGCCTATTATAGTAGGTAAAGGTCATAGTAGTAAGAATTACTAGGTACTTTAAGGTACCCTAGATTACCTCTAATAGGTAATAGAGGAGCTATAGGATAAGCCTATATTACGCGTTAGATAGAGGGCTACTATTAGTAATATAGGGAAGTATCTTATACCTAGAGCTACTAATACTAATTATAGTATTAGCCTTTAGTTACTATAGTAGGAGGAGCTTTAGTAGTAGGTAGATAAAGTTATTATAGAATAGAGGCTAAATATAATAGAGGCTCTATAAAGAGACCCTTATATTATATAACTTAGGTAGTAATACTAAGCCCCTAAGGAGGATCTATACTACGCCTACGTATAAAGGGCGCCCCTCTTATAAAGATAGTTTAGTAAGTATTATTTTATTAATTAACTCTCTTTCTAGAGATAACTATTATCTCTTTACTATCTATTATAACCTATAATAAGTACTATTATCTTCTAGTTACTACCTAATACTAAAGGTAGTAAAAGTCTTATCTATTTATACTATTATATACCTAGGTAAATAGGCTAAATATAAGTAATCTATAAAGTAATTATAGTATAGAGTAAAGACTAATTAGTAATACTTTTAGTAAGTTATTATAGAAGTTAATAGCTATACTAATAAGTAAGTAAATATTAACTTTAACTTTACCTTAGCTAAAGTTATACTAGAGTAGTAGTAAGTACTACCTATAGTTATTAATATAGCTTACTAATAGACTATAATAGTTATCTAAGAAGATAGACTTACTAGTATAATAGTAGTAGAATAAGTAGGTAGTAGGTATACTATTACTATATAAGATAGATAGTATTATTAAGATACTCTCTATAAAAATTATCTTTATTACTACTAGTTACTACTAATAGTATAGTAGCTAGTATACTTTAAGGATTACTATCCTATTAATAGGAATATTATAGTATTATAGGTAAAGGTAATAGTAGTAAGGATAGCTATATTTAACGAGCTATCTAGTAGTATATAGCTAATAATATTAAGAGTAAAGGATTAGTAATTATATAAGAAAATTAGGGGGCGTAGGTAGGTAGAGGTAGTAGTAATAATAACTTAAAGATACTAATAATACTACTTATTACTAGTATAATTAAGTAGCTAGTATTAAAGCTAAAGCTACTATAAAGATATAAATTATAGTTAAATACTAATAAAACTATTAAGATTATAGTATAAGCTTTCCTAAGGTAGATATTAATAGAGACTAACTACTAGGAGGAGATAAATAAGTATAATATTAATATCTTTAATAATCTAAGAGAAATAATACTATAGTACTAACGTGTTTTATAAGCAAGTAGCTACCCCAAGCGAGTGGCTACCCTAATCTTACTAGTAAAAATCGATAAATTACTACCTAATATCTCTAGAACGACTTCGTAGAATTAGCTAGAAATATTACTAGTAATAGATATTTATATATTCTATAATCTATTAGAATTTAAAGTTAGTAGCTCTTATATTACGTAAGCTATTAAAGCTTAAAGTAAGTTTATCTACTATTATTACTTTAGTATATAACTAAACAAGCTATTATACTATAGCTTTATAATTTTAAATATAGATTTTAACTATATTAGATATAATTATTTAAAAGTACGATAGGCTATACTCGATTAGTAGTAGTCCCTACAAGGGTTAGAAGGACTAAGCGAGATAGACTTCTATCTTTAATAACTTAGTTAATATAAGAGATATCTCGATACAACTATATTATAAGGTGTATAATAGATAGTTCTATATATAGTTAAAGTTATAGCGTATTATAATTAGAATCTAGAAAGTTATTAAGTAAAAACCTATTTCTTAAGCTACTCTACCTCTTAAACTAATAGCTTACGTAATATAAGAGCTACTAACTTTAAATTCTAATAGATTATAGAATATATATATATCTATTACTAGTAAAATTTCTAGCTAATTCTACTAAGTCGTTCTAGAGGTATTAGGTAGTAATTTATCGATTTTTACTAGTAAGATTAAGGTAGCCACTCGCTTGGGGTAGCTACTCGCTTATAAAACACGTTATAAGAAAATAGATAAGATCTTTAAAATAATTATCTTAGAGGACTATATAGATATTAATAGCCTAATAGATAATTCTAGAATACTAATAAGCCTATAGCTTAAGTATTTTAAGATAGTACTAGGGTAGCTTCTAACTATCTAAAAATATATAAAGAAATAGTAAAAATATTACTAAGAACTATTAGAATATAGCTAGAGGTAAGTAGAATATTATAAGTAAAGAGATAAGAAAATTTAATAAATAATAGTTAATATATAGTTAAGTAGTATAGTAGAAGAAAATAAAAGTTAATATTATAGCCTAAGCTTTTTAGTAATAGTAGCCTATATAAGTTATAGAATTAAGGTTTTCTATAGGCGTTAGATACGCTAAAATAAAGCTTTAAATAGATAGGTATATCTATAATACTATAATATTATATAATTTTAATATAATTACTATAAAAGATTAATAGATATATATATAGATAGCTCTCCTTTTTTTAGAATTAAAAAATTATAATTATAGGTAGTATATTAAGTAGATACTAGGTCTATCTACTTACGCGTATAATACTTTCTATATACTCTAAAATATACTATAGCTTATAGTACTATTAGAGGATAACTATACTTTCTAAACTAGTTATTATAGTTAATATTATAGTATACCTACTATATTATATACTTAAGAAATACCCTATAGTTTCTTTTAATCTAGCTTTTTAACTACTTAAAGGACTTCTTAATAGGATTAAAGTCTAGTAAGTATAGTAGTAAATACTTAAGTATAATTCTAACTCTTTAATAAAGCTCTTTTACTTATTCTAACTAATAGATAGAGGTATTATTAAGTATAATAACTAATACTTATACTAGGTAGGGATTATAATATAGTAGTACCTAAAGCTCTAGAAAATACTCTAGAATCTTAGTAGTAATAGAGTCTTAAAATATTATAAAGCTTATATAACTATTATAGTAAAAAAATAAGCTTAGGAATAACTAGGAGATAAGTTATTATTATTTCTCTCTAAGAGAGAGCTAAACTATATACTAAAGGAGTACTAGAGACTACTTCTTCCTACTCTATATTTATACTATCTTTATATCTAATTAATAGTTCTTAGGATACTTAGAGTATTTAGTAATAAGTATTTACTCTAAGCCCTATTTTTATAATATACCCTTTAGGTAACCTTATACTTAGGGCTTACCTATACTTAAATTAATATAGTATACTCTTATAGTTATACTATATTTTACTATAAGCTAATATACTCTATATAGTATATACTTCTTTATTATTAATTTATATACTTTACTATAGGCTAAGATACTCTATATAGTATATATACCTTTATTATTAACCTAAGTACTCGCTTAGCTCTAAACGCTTACTTAGGCTAGTAAATAGGTTAGGAGTACCTATTAATAGGTTAGGTTAGGTTAGAGTTATATAGACTCTAGGTTTAGGTTAGAGTTTAGTTACTACCCCTCTAGGTTAGGTTAGGTTAGAGTTATATAGGCCCTAGGTATAGGTTTAGTTAAACCTAGCGCTAGCGTAGGTATAGGTTAGGTTAGAGTACCTATTAGGTTACCTACTAAAGTATAATATTCTATAATTATTACCTATATTAAAATACCCTAAATATAAGATAAGTAGTATAAAAAAATTGAAATTATTAGTTAGATCTAAGATAACCTAGTCTATACTAACCTACCTAAACCTAGAGCCTATATAACTCTAACCTAACCTATTACTAGTACTAACCTAGTAAATTTAGGTTAGGTTAGGTTAGGTTATTATATAATCTAACCTAACTCTAACCTAACCCTTACCTATTTACTAGCCTATACTTACTTAGCTCTATATACTCTAGATTATAATAAACTAGGGTAGTATAACTACTTAGGTTATTATATATACTATAGCTTCTATATATTACCTTAGTAGTACTTTCTACCTATACTCTATCTTACTTACTTAATTAAGCTAGTCTTTAGCTTACTACTAATATCTTTTCTAGAAAGTAACTAATAAAAAGATTAGTAAAAAGTATAAGTATAAAGTTAATAAACTTATATCTTAAGTCCTCTTAAGTAAGACTTCTATATAGTTATTATCTTCTCTAGAGACTCCTAAGAAGAAATCTTATAAAGTAAATAGGAATAAGAGTACTACTATTATTAATCTACTTAATATTCTATTATCTTCTCTAATTAATTATCCTAATAATAGTAGTAGTTAAACTATTACAATTATAGATAATTTACTTACTAGTTCTATAAAGTATTATAAAAATAAACTAATAATATAATCTAAGCTTAATAGAGCTTTAAGTATTAGATCTCCTTCTAGGGTATATTATACTAAGAAATTACCTTTAGTAATTATTCTCTATACTACTTTCTTTTAGGTATTATCTTATTAGAGCTTTTAGTTATTATTATATACTAACCTTTATTCTTTCTCTTTAATTAGAGCCTAGTAGTAAGTAATTACCTAGCTTTTTATCTCTTAGTTAGATTTTATCTTTACTTAATCCTCTAGCTAATAAGTCTTCTAATCTAGTAGATAAAACCTTAGAGAAACTTACTTCTATTATTAGAGTAACTTAAGTTTTAACTCTATAAGTACTCTTTTTTTTTTTTTATAATTTTCTTATACTTTCTAATAGGTTACTCTAGGAGTCCTACTATACTTTATCTAGCTAAAGTTATATTCCTTTAGTACTTTAATATATTTAAGGAGAGTTTTAATACTTATATTTAAGAATATATTAATCTTAGAATACTTACTACTCTTCCTAGCTTTATCTTTCCTACTACTAAGATAATTACTTCTACTTAATCCTCTACTTAAGAATTATATACTATAGAGCTTAAATATTATATAGATACTTATATATAGAGAGGTGTAATAAAAAAGGAGTAATCTTTTTTTTAGTCTTTTTTAAAGTACTATATCTTTATAACTATATATACTAGAAATAAAATAAAATATTAGTTTTTATCTATATATAGTAGCTCTAGCTATTACGTACTATAGAGTATATATAGTAAGAGCTTCTAGTAAAGAGGTAACTAGATATATAAGCCTATAGCCTATATATATAGTTCCCCTATATAGATTATAGATCGATTGTACGTAGAAGAATAACTATAAATTATACCTTTACTTAAGAGAATTAACTTAAATACTATATAATATTATATAAAGCTTACTATATACTTTCGCGCTATAGAGGAAGCCTACGAATACTAATTAGTAGGTAATTAACTTTATCTATAAATTAGCTAAGTAAAGATAGAGTTAAACCTTCTAGTAGAAGTTAGTCTCTATTTTATACGTATCCTAAATAGAAATAACTAGGGATAAGAAGATTAATTACTAAACTATATAGACTGAAAATACTTGTAGTTACGTACCTAGTAATAGGGTATATAAGTTGTCTAAGACCCTATATAGAATAATAGGAGATAGTATATAACTTATATAAATAAATAATAATACGCTATATAATCGAAACTAGATAGTAAAACTATCTAAATACTATCTAAATAAGATACCTAGTCTAGACCTATAAGCTTATATAGGAGCTACTAAGATATAATAGAAGATAAAGAATAATAGGAAGATATAGTAAGAGGTATAAGTATCTTAATACTAACCCTCTAGAAAGAGGTAAAATTAGAGTATTAGATAGCCTTAATTAATATATCTAACCTAATACTAGAGTAACTAGCCTTATATACTAGATACGCGCTATACGAACTATAGCTTATAAACCTTATAGGCGAGGAGTTCCTCTAAGTATTTATTAAAGACTTTAATAAATAGATAGAAGACTACTAGGAATAAATTAACCGCGCGTTCTATAGAGAACTACTAGTAATACTAGCTAGTAAAGGGATAAACTATACTCTTAAAGTTAAGGACCTCTAGAGTAAGAAGCTATATAGTATAACCTAGAGGAGGTATATATTAGGAAATCTAATTCCTATATAGATAAACCTAACTATAAGAATAGAAACCCTATATAAAGATATTAAAGGTAAGAAACCCTAACTAGTATATATAGAGCTAGTAGAACTAAACTAATAAGCGCCCGTACTATTAAGATAACTATCTCTAATACTAGCGCTATTACTATACTTACCTATCCCCTATACGACTAAGGTAAATATACTATTATATTACTAGTAGGATTAGTAACCTACCTAGAACCTACCTACTAAGGTATACTAGTAAACTATAATACTCTATAATCTATATAAATTACCTCTAACCTAAACCTACGCTAATAATAAGCTACTACCTAAGAAACTTATTTAATTCTACAAGGTATAGAAGAAGGATAATAACTATATAGGAAAACCGTATAATATCCTTATAGATAAAACTAGGATCTTTATTAAACTATACTAGAGATTAGATATTAATAAAGTATAATATCTAAATATCTTTCTAGATATCCTAGAAGGCTATACGAATATATATTATATATATAATATAGGCTCTAGCTATAACTAGAAATACCTATATAAAAAACTTAATAACTACTTTAATACTAATATTAACTATAACTAGTACTAGACTAACTAGATAATAATATTATTTATATAATATAAATATAAGAACCTAACTCTATACCTATATAAAGTCCTAGAAATTATAATTAATAAGCTAACCCTTATATAGAGGGTACTAAGGTAGGATTTTTAGAGGGAAGTCCCTCTATATACTATAGTAGTACGAGCTTACTAAGGCTAACTAGAATTAGAGTAAGCTATATTCTTAATTAGGCTAACGTACGAAGTACTATTTAGTAATCTATAATCTATACTTTAGATTATAATAGATAGATAGGTAACCTAATACTTATAAGAGTTAAAGGAATTATACTATATAGACTAATAGTATACCTTAATACTATATACGGGATACCTAGGTAGTAGTAGTAGAGGGAATAAACCCTCTTCCTTTATAAAGAGAATAGGAGTATCTTCTATATAAGGAAAATAATAATATAATAGACCTTCTAGGTAAACCCTAAAATATTACTTTATTTACTATAAAGAGGGATATTAGTTATTAAATTATCTATATATAGATTAATTAAGAGCTAGATACTAATATATTAGCTTATATAAAGAATTCTATAGTAATACCCCTTTATAAGAAGATATAATAGCTTATATTATAAGCTTTAAAGGAATATCTAATAGTAAAGTAGATAATAAGACTATATAGGAGGATAAGTAGGAATTAGATTATAAATAAGATAATAGTAACTAAGCTATCTACTACCTAACTTCTACTATATATCTTTATTATATAACTAGTAAAGATATATATAGTATAGATATATAATATTAAGTAGACTAGTTTATACTAGATAGAAGATACTATATAATGTACTAAGGCGAACTATAGGATACTAGCGTAGTAATAGTCTTAATAGTTAGTAAAATATAGCTAGAGGTATATATACGTAAGAACCCTTACACGAAGATAGACTAGACCCTAGGAATAAGTAATATTAGCTTTAGAGGATAGAACCTAAAGAGATTACTAGGAACTATATATATTACTAACCTAGTAGGAATAGTTATATACTATATACTAAATACTTCTATACTATTCCTACTATACCTAGTAGATACTAATCGCTTAGGCGTATACTTTAATAATATATTAAATATTATCGTATATAAGGATAGTATAATAGTCCCTATTATATATAAATAGGGATACCTATTCTTTAATATTAGTAAGGAAGAAACTACTTCCTTCTTTATAGAAATAGAACTATAACGCCTATATCGTAGATTTAGATACCTATATATAGAATAACTTTATAATATACTTATAGAAGTAGGCTATAAAGTAGACGCCTCTATACTAAAAGTAATCTAGACGTTCTACTACTTCTATTAATAATAAGGGACCTTACTATAAAGGTTTAAATTTATAATTAAGGATAACTTATACTTTAACTATAAGATTATCCTTAATATTATACGAATTAGTAATAAGGATATACTATATATTATTAATATAGATATAGTATTCTAAGTAGTAATATTCTTAAAGTCTATATCTATATAAGATACCTAGGAGGTACTATATAAGTACTAGATTAATTCCTACTAAGGACCCCTAGATTATATTATATATAACCTAGGAACTAACTTTACTATAGAAGAGTTTAGGACCTATATAAAGATTATTAGCATAGAATATAGATAAATACTAGTAGAAGTATACTAGGTAGTAGGAAAGATTAAACGCGAATACGTACTACTAAGGCGTATATTTAATATCCTAAGAGTAGAATTAGATAGTAGTATAGATAATAAAGCTATCCTATAAATAGTAGTTAAAGCTCTTAATAATATAGCTAGCCTAAATAGGCTTATACTAACGCTACTAGTCTTTAGAACCTACCTAAGGATTAATATTAACTTACTCTTATTACCTAAGATAATATAAAGAGTAAATACTATATATAAGGCTATAAGAATACTTAGGAATAAGAGGGTAAGAGCTAATATTAACTATATAATTAATACCTATAATAGTATAAAGTCGTACGAGATTCTAAACCTCCTACTTAACTCTAAGATTATAGTTTAGAGAGAGAAAGGTAGATAGATAGGCCTATATAAGCTTAAAGGTATTAAAGGTAAAAAATATAATAGTTAAGCTTAATAATAGACTAGTTATATTTAAGTATACTTAAGCTAAACTACACTACTATACTACTTCGCTATAAAAGCTATACTATATAAAAGAACTAGCTAACCTAGATAAGCTACTCCTACTATAGGTTAAACTACTCTATATATACGCGCGTAGAAGGCCTACAAGAGCTATATAATAAGAGGCTAAAACTACTTATAAGAAGGGTTAAGAACCTTCCTAGGAATAAACCTTAATAGTAGCTATAGGTATACTATAGCCTATAGGGGTAAAAGAGTATAACCTTTATAAGGGAGAGGAGAGATTAGATAAAGAGGATATACTAGAGAGAGGAGCTATATAGTAAGGAAATAGACTATATAGGAATACTAAGGCACTGTACGTATAAGCTAAGTAACTATAACCTAGGAAAAGAGGAAGACCTAGGAAGTATATATAGTAATATATATAGTTATTCCTTTACTAGAAGGAGAAGAATAACTATAAGTTAGTAGTTAAACTACGCGAAGAAGGAGTAATAATAATACTAGGAGTACCCTTTAAAGAATCTAATTATATAGAGATAGATATACTTATCTCTAA
>JAJTIZ010000278.1:0-31981 GCA_021365335.1 Phaeosphaeriaceae sp. PMI808
TACTAGTATAGGCGCGAGCTTATTCTTTTAGCTTTCTAGAGATAACTTATTTAGTATAAGTTATAAAATAGTACTTATAGTTTATCTAAGCTATACTATTAATATATATATTTCTAGTATTCTTAACTAATATTCTAAGAGCTACTAGTCCTAAATATCCTACTCTTAAGTACTAGAGCTTCTTAGAGTTTAATCTTATCTTAGTAGTCTCTAAGAGAAGCTTTTATTTACTTTAATTTATACTTATAATACTTAAGTAGAAAGAAAGTAGCTTATATTTAATAAAAGTAAGGTTATACTTATATACTATTATAGCTAATACTATACTACTCTTTAGTATACCTATTCTTAGTATTATATTATAGCCTAAATACTATACTCTAGCTTCTCTAAGTTAAGCTTTTAAGACTATATTAATATAAAAACTCTCTACTACTACTACTTTAATAATCTCTAAATTCTTTATATACTTTCTATAAACTCTATTAAGTATATTCTTAAGTACTTTTATACTCTTTTCTAGTATTAAGAAGGACTAAGTTCCTACTTATATATAGTCTACTCTAGTTTCCTTTATAAAGAAGCTAGGTTTAAGAAGTATTATTATATTAACTAGGTATATAGTACCTCTATTATTAAATATAGTACTCTTAAATAGTAGGTAAGTATTATAATCTATAGTATTAAAAGCTTTTTATAAAGAGATTATAAATATCTAAGAGTTTATTAGAGCTACTATAAGCTTACTAGGAAATATAAGAGCTTTTAGAGTAATAGTTAAGTTAACTTTAATAAGCTCTTAAAAGTTCTACTATACTATTAGTACTATTTTAAAAGTAGTATAGTATAGCTTATCTAGGTATATAAGTATTTTCTTTTACTCTATCTTACTAAGTAAGTAGAGTTTTCTAGTAAAAGTACTTTCTAGTTTTATATAGGTATTTAGTAGCTAGTAGTATTTTCTTCTATATAGGTATAGCCTTTTATTAGAGCTTAGTATAGAGAAGCTTTTAAAAGTAGTAAAGACTCCTAATCTATTATTAGCTATATAGAGCCTATACTCCTATAATAGTCTTAAGTATATTATACTAAACTACTCTAGTATAAGTATCTTATTACCTAATATAGATTTCTAGACTATTAACTAGCTTATTATCTAAGTCTACTCTAGAGTTAGCTTAAGAGTAAAAGTTTTTAGGAAATTATAAGCTATAAGTATACCTAATATATTATTTAGTAAGTATACTATAATTCTTTAGTATAAGTAGTTCTATTTATTATACTAGAGCTTAGAACTTTAGTACCTCTACTTTACTTTCTATAAGTAAGCTTACTACTAAGCTTATAAGAAATTTTATATACTAGTATTAAATAGTATAAGTAGAGCTTTTAGGATTTAGATAAGTTTCTAGAGTATAGTAAACTTACTTATAAGTAGTATTATCTTTACTATTAATAGATAGCCTAGATTAACTATTATATTAACCTATATACTTAGAGCTTTTAATCTTACTATTTTAGATACCTAGCTCTCTTTTACTACTTAGTATTTATTAAGTATAAGCTTATAGTTAACTATCTTATCTAGTTTATTAGGAGCTTATAAAGGTATAAGGTATATAGGTTTAACTATTATAAGCTTATAGGAATATAAGAATATTAGAGATAATTATATTATATTATTAGGTATCTAAGGTATAAGATATACTATAATAATTAAGTCTAGGTCCTAAGAGGGGAACTCTTATTAGAGATAATCCTTAGTAAGAGATATACTAGAGGAATAGCCTAAGCTCTTATAGGTTACTAAGGTTTATATACCCCCTTTAGTTTAAAGGTAGCTAAGAACTAATAATTAAGATATAGTAAAGATTAAACTACCTCTAGGCGTATATATAATTAGGAACTAGTTACTAGGTTTTAACTAGAGTATATTAAGCCTTATTAAAAACTAGTAGGAAAAGAGTACTACTAGTAATTAGTATCTTAAAGTATAGAGGGTTGTATTTTATTAATTAAAGTTAATATTACTAGGAATTAGGATCTAGACTTAGGTAGTTATACTAGGAAGAGTAGAGTATCTAGACTTATAAGTTTATACTAAGAAGAGTAGTATCTAGACTTACTTATTTATACTAGGAAGAGTAGTATCTAGACTTACTTATTTATACTAGGAAGAGTAATATCTAGACTTACTTACTAGAAATAGTATCTAGACTTTTACTAATAGACTTTACCTTAGAATTTAGTATATATAATACTAGGTTATAGTATACTAGGAAGTAACTACTAGGACTCCTAGCTACTACTACTAATAGTCTATAAGGATAGGGCGTTATTAGTCTAATAGAATATCTCCTAGAGTAGAACTAATAATTTAGGTATAAGGACTTTATAATTACTACGTAGTAGACTTAATAGTATATACTATATAGGACTTATAGATTAATTATACTACTACTAAGTATATTTAGACTTTTTAAGTTATACTACTACCTTAAGAGAGGTATATTAGGTAGTTATAAGCGTTTATAAGAGAGTAGTTACCTATATTAGCTATATATATACTACGCGTTTACTAAGCGTTTATATAGCTTAACTACTTAATTATTAACTAAGACTAGAGTATATAAATTAAGTAATTGTTTTAATTTATATATTAGTTAGATAGACTTAATTACTAAGTATTATTTAGTAATTAAGTCTATTTAACTAATATATTTTTCTAGGTTATAGGTTTAATTCTTAGTTAGAGTATTATTTTTATACTATTAGGGACTAGTAGGTTAGAGCCGGTAGTAGCTAGGACTTAAGAGTAGTTAAGAAGAGACTTCTAATTAATAAACTTCTATTTAAAGAGAAGCTTAGTAAGACTATCTACTAGTTAAGACTTTATATTAATATACGCGACTTTAAGAGTATTAGATTAAACTACTTCGTATAGCTAGTAATAATAAATATTAACGTAGTAAAGAGTAGTTTTTAGTTTTAGGGCTTTAGCTATAAGGAGGCGAATTATCTACTAGTTATTATAGAAGAGGATCTAGTTATTATCTAGGTAAAGACTAAGATTATAAAATACTCTCTACTACTAGATATACTTAGTACCTATAGATAAAGTAGTAATTAATTCAGCTTTAGTAGTTGATTTAGTAACGTAGTATTAGATAATCGCTTTCTAGTCTATTAGTCTACTAAAAAGATAGAAGATATAGGCTTATAAGGATTTATAGGTAGCCTTATAATTAGCGTAAGAAGTATTAGTTACTCTAAAGAAGTCTAGTTTATCTTAATTAATAATTTAAATTATATAGTTAGTCTTAGAAGCTAAGTAGTATAGTATAAGGTCTCTTTTATAAAATAAGTATACTAGGTATTAGTATATATATAATAAAGTAAAAGATAGAATCCGAACTCTATAATTCTACTTCCTTAAACGGTATTTATACTATAATATACCCCCTAGGAGAGCTACTAATAGATTATAGCTTCCTAATAAGAGTAGTTAATCTAACTAATTATATACTATAATTTAGCTACTTTAAGGTACTAGAGAGCGCTAACCTCCTTAATTGCGATCCTAATACTACTTAGAGAAGCTTAATCGCTAATAATCGCTAATAAGGCTATTACTAAGCTACGCGTGCAGTAGCGCAGCTCGCTTATAGATATCTACCTAAGTACTACTACTACTCTTTTATACTTACGTAGTAGAGACCGCGCGAACCGGGCTTATAACTATAATAAAGTAAAAGATAGAATCTAAACTCTATAATTCTACTTCCTTAAATAGTATTTATACTACGATAATATAGCTACTAGATATATAGTAGAAGGATTTATAAGGAATTCTATAAGTTTTAAATAAGCCTTAGTAATATAAGGCTTAGTAGCTCCTATAGTATAGCTAATTAATCTAACTATTTAAGTATACTAGTATATATTAGTATTATTCTTAGCTTTAGTAGAGGGAAGTAGTTCTTCTAATAGTAGAGGAGTAATAGGAGCTTTTATCTATAGCTTAGGTAAAGGATATCTATAATAGATAGTTTTAATATAGTTCTTCTAGGATAGCTAAATATTACTATTATCCTTATCTCTATATATAGTAATACTATAAAAGGTCTATAGATTATAGTCTTAAAGATTAGTAATCTTATAGTATTTATAGAGATTATACTTAAACTCGTCTAGAGTAGTAGAGTAGCTAGGTTTTACTATAGTAATAATATTATCTATATAGAAGAAGATAATTAGACGATTATTTTTCTAGAGATAATTATAGTTAAGGACTAGAGTAAGGCTAAAGGACTAAAGAGTTTATATAAGATTCTTATACTAAAGAATAGGAGAGGTCTTAAGACTATATAGAGCTTACTATAGTTCTTAGATATAAAGTCTATTATTAAAGCCTTCTAGTTAATAAGTAAAGACTAGTTAAGGAAGGGATATATTTATAAATATATTAATAGTATTATATTATCTAATCTCTAGGTTAAAGTAGATAGTAATTACTATAAGGGCGCGAAAGATTTAGATAGTAAGAGTAGCTATATAAATATCTTTAATAGTTATTTAAAGATCGCCTCTAATATAGATACGCGCCTTATACTTAAGGAGATAACTATCTAAGTTAAACTTATACTTAAATACCTATATAAGAGGAAGGATCTCTAGGGTAAAGGTATTAAGTTCTTAGATATAATATTTAATATAGATTAACTTATATTAGATTATATTAAGCTCTTTAGAGTAGGTATTAATAAATTCTTATTTAAATATATCTAGGAGTTTTTAGATATCTAACTAGAATCTTAGCTTAGTTAGAAGCTAAGATTAATAGAATCTAATCTTAAGAGCTAAAGAGAAGATAGTAATAAAAGAAGCCTAATAAGTAGAGACTACGTTAGCTAAGTAAGTACGCTTTAATCTATTAGTAATAATATTTAAGAATTAAATATACTAATTAGTTTAGTATTTACACTTATATTTAGGTAGATCTTTAGATATTTAAGAGTTAATAGAGACTAGAGAGGGATAAGAGTTTACTAGACTACTAGATAGGTCCTAAGTAGTTACTAGTATTATAATAGAAAGTAAGGCTAGAGTATTTAACTTCTATTCTTCTTTAGATAAGGCTAATAAGAGAGTTTTATTATTAGTAACGTCCTAGTACTTAATATAATTAATTATTTCTATAAGCTAATTACTAGATATAAGTAGATCTTTATTAGATCTAAAGAATTGAGATTTATTAAAGGTAATATCTCTAGTACGTATAATTTTACCTTAATAACTATAAGATAAGGCTTTAGGTAGCTATATATAGTATATATTATAGGAGTCTTATCCTATAAGATAACTAATAAGAGCGCGAGGGCTAAGTTTATCTATCTACCTAATTTTCTTATAGAGTATATATATATAGTAACTATATATATATAGATAGGCTAAAGAGGGTTACTTACTATAGATAGCTTAAAATAGTATCCTCTATTCGAGTAATTTAGTTAGAGTATAGTTAAGAAGGTAGCTAGAGTATTAATATACTTCTATAATAAGATATATTAGGAGATTAGTACTAGTAATTATTAATTAGCTTTACTTAATAAGCGTTCTACTAGAGTATTTAATATAACTAGCTTACTTAGGTATATTAGGAGCTTATAGTTAGAGTTGAATTCCCTTAGATATAGTATATAATACTAGAGAAGAGTTATTAAGTATAGAGTTATCTTAAAAGCTATAACCGCGTTCTCTATCTAGAAGAAGGAATATTAGAAAGATATTAAATGCGCGTTTAATAGCTTAATCTAACCTAATAAAGGCTTTAAGAAGGGTTTCCTTAAACTAGTTAGGTATTATATAGATAAAGTTAAACTTAGTAACTAAGTTATATATATAAAAGATATAGTAATTACTACTTAGAGTAATTAAGTCTAGCTTAATTAGATTAATAGCTAATAATTTAAATAGTTTTAAGGTACTATATTCTCTATCTAATTATTAAGAGATAATCTTTATTACTTTATTAACTTAGTATAAGGAATATTTAATAGTTGATAATAGATTAGTTATAAGGCTATTAATACTAATTATATTACTTAAGAGATATTAAATTAGTTCTTAGCCTAGATAGCCTATAAGAATATATACTTAAAGGCTATTAAGTTAATAAGCTTTAAGAGGCTTATATAAGGTTTTATAATATTTAGATATATAAGTAGTAAAGGGTTAAGATAGATTAGGTAACTTAGTATTAACTTAAGTTAAAATAATCTAGTAACTACTACTTTAGCTAATATTAGTAAGAGTAGCTTATATAGAGCCCTAATAAAGTTAATAGAGGATATTATATCTAGAATTAAAGTAGATATTAGCTAAAGAGAGCCTAGAAAGTAAGATAAGGCTAGTAAAGAAGCTTAGAATAAAGGTAATATTTTTAAGAGTTATACCCCTCCTTCTATTAGGTATATTAAGCTTAATCTTATATTTACCCTATACTTAGATATATATCTTTACTTCTCCTATAAGTATAATATCTAAGTTAGTACTAGGTTTTTACTATATAAACCTAGTAATATTATTAGTAATATAAAGATCTAATCCTAGATCTAAGATCTATTAGTAGAGAAGCTAGCTTTATTATATTTAAGTACTAAACGTAGAATAGTAAATAGTATATAACTAGTATAGTTAATTAGTATCTAATAGCTAATCTCCTAGGTCTATTTCTATATTATTTAATTAGCTTATATAAGAGTCTTAGCTTAGCTTTTTCTTTATTTAAGTTCTAATACTAGCTAAGATTTTAGTATATTAAAGTAAGTCCTCCTATATAGTAACTTTATTTACCTTTTTCTTATCTAGTTTAAAATTTTTATTTCTAAGAATAGAGTAGATATAGGGGTATAATCCCTAGAAACTATTATATAAGTCTCTATCTCTATAAGGATAAAGATTCTTCTATATCTTTAAGAATAATCTTTTTCGATTATTTAGATTAGTATTAGTATTAGTATTATATAGAGACTAATCTCTATTTAGAGTAGTTATAAAAGCTAAGTTATTAACTTTAGTAGATTTTTAGTATAAGAAGCTAACTTAGAGGAAGTTAGAGATAAGTCCTTTAATAGTAACTTTATCTAGAATTACTAGTACTTCTACTTAGGTTAGATTAAAGATATTACTAATTATAGTAGAGCTAGCTATACTAAGATAAGTACTAAGTTACGCCTTAGTATACCTTTATTTAGCTTTCTTAATACTAATAGCTAGGATAGAAGTATAGCTACTATTAATCTAATTAAACGCGATTAATAGGTCTTTTTAAGGAAGAAAATCCTAAACGTTAGGAATTTAGTATAGCGTAGCCTTATTAAAGGCTAGTAGGAAGTTATTATACTAATCCTTAATACTAGAATATTTAGATATGTATTTCCTTATTCTAAGATAGGCTATATATACTTCTACCTTCTTCTTAATTAGTAACTAGTTATATAGCTTATATAAGACTTTAACTTATATAGCTATAGTTAAGTAAGGTTTTAAGATAGAGAGAAGCCTAATATCTATTATTTTAGTAATATAAGCTTTAAGTTTACTTATCTTTTCTTAAATAGTATAAAACTCTTTATACCTTTCTTTCTATACTATAATTAAGCTAGTATTATTATTAGTTAGTTTATTAGGAGGCTTAATAAGCTCCTTTAAGTTAGTAGATTCTAGATTAACGTAGTTCTAGATACCCTAGGTATATATATA
This sequence comes from Phaeosphaeriaceae sp. PMI808, assembly GCA_021365335.1. Classification (NCBI taxonomy): domain Eukaryota; kingdom Fungi; phylum Ascomycota; class Dothideomycetes; order Pleosporales; family Phaeosphaeriaceae; species Phaeosphaeriaceae sp. PMI808. The sequence continues at coordinate 7,765 of JAJTIZ010000278.1, forward strand.
ACGCTTAAGGATATTAAACTAGTTATTAAAGTTATCCTTACTAGATAGGATAGGTTTTTTAGTAATAACCTTTAAGTAGGAAGGTATTATAGGTAGGTAGGTATAATATTATTTTATAAATAAGTATAGATTAGGCTAAGCTTATAACTATAAGCTTATAGGAATATAAGAATATTAGAGATAATTATATTATATTATTAGGTATCTAAGGTATAAGATATACTATAATAATTAAGTCTAGGTCCTAAGAGGGGAACCCTTATTAGGGATAACCCTTAGTAAAGGATATACTAGAGGAATAGCCTAAGCTCTTATAGGTTACTAAGGTTTATAACTATATAGATATTAGGAGTTATATCTACTTCTAGATTAATAAGCTCTTAAATCTCTAGTTTAAGCGTATTATATTTAAATTAAGTATACTATACTAGCTAAATACTATAGTAAGCGTATAAATATTTAGATTAGAGTATACTAAGCTACTAGCTTAAGCTATAATATATAGGATAGAACTATTATATATTCTTTAGTACTAGACTTATAACTATTATAAGTCGAGTAGCTTAGGAATAAGTAGGAAATAGATTATTAATTTAAAGCTATATAGAGAGAGTACTATATATATATAAGAGAAGCTCGAATAGCTTACTTATATAATATATACTTATATACTTCTCTATTAAGCTATACTCCTCTATATTAAATTAAGCTTATAGATATTAGATATACCTAATATCTTTATAACTAAGGTTAAGCTAAGCTTAATTATAATACTAAGGAATAGGCTAAATATTAATATACTCTACTTTAGATACTTTAAGTACTAGAACTAGAATATAATAAGAATATAATAAGAATAGGTTTTATCTACTTACTTTTAATATATAATTCTTTATATCCTTTTATATTAACTACTTCCTATATATAGTAACTATAATATATATAATATATCCGTATATAGTAGCTCTAGCTATTATATACTATAGAGTACGTATAGTAAGAGCTTCTATTAAAGGGGTAACTAGATATATAAGCCTATAGCCTATACGTATAGTTCCCCTATATAGATTATAGATTAATTATATATAGAAGAAAAATAATAAATTATACCTTTACTTAAGAGAATTAACTCGAATACTATATAATATTATATAAAGCTTACTATATACTTTCGCGCTATAGAGGAAGCCTATAAATATAATATATATATACCTATACTCTAATCTATTTAGGTATTTAGGTATAATAGTAGTATATTTTACTACTATAGCTTTAAGAGGAAATTATTTATTATTTTCTTCTATAATCTATATCTAGTCCTATATAAATATATTATTAAAATATTATTAATATATTTAAGCTCTCTTACTTCTTAAACTATTAGCCTAATATTAATTAAACTCTTAAAACCTACTTTAACTAATTTAAGAGTATTATACTTTAGTAGAGGTCTAATATTATCTAATTTAGGCTAGAGGTACTATACCCTAAGAGTATAAATACTTTTATTTATTTAGTAGTAATATAAAGCTTTTTTAAATATATTTTAAAGTAGTTAGAATAATTTTTTAGTTTTATTTTTCTCTGCGCGCTAAATTGTACACTATCCTACCTAAGACTATACTAGACCTTACCCCCGGTTAGCTGTTAAGGTTAGCTACTATAAGCGGCCTAGTCAAGGTCGGCCCTATTTTTCTTAGGGTTAGTCGAGCTAGTCCCTCCTTTTCCTCCTCACTTGCACAGCATGGCAATACCAAAACGAGATACCCCCTCGGGGTTCGCTAGATGCTACAACGCACCGCTCTACAGGGTCGCAGCACTCATTCTGGCCTCTGTATTATTGGTTTGGCTCCTGCGGACCACCGACTTTGTTGATTTTCAGAGCCTTGCTGGTACGGCCCGTCAACGCGAAGGCACAATCGACGCCCGCGTCGAGCACATCTTGGAAAGCACTCCGCTTATAGGTATATACAATCGAGGGGCGTCATTCTTGTTCTTGCTAATGCGATGCTTAGATGGCCACAATGATCTCGCATACTTTATTCGATGGGCTCACAGCAATCGCCTGTACCTGGACAACTTCACCAAGCCTTTCGAGAAAGGGACTTTGGGCGGTGAGGTTGATCTTTACAAACTCCGGAAAGGTCGCTCTGGAGGCGCATTCTGGTCCACCTTTTCTGATTGCCCCACCGAGGGTTACTCGTTAGAGTACTATGCAAAAGGTCAGCTTCTATCAAGTCGTGAAGCCGCATCACAACTGAATTCTGTCTCGCAGCTCTAGCGACCACCGAAGCTGCCAACGATGTGATCCATAGGATCCATGCCAAATACCCGGACATCTTCGGTAGACCAAGCAACAGCTCAGACGCTCTAGCGATCTTCAAATCCGGTCGCGTTATCTCCCCTCTCGCGGTGGAAGGCCTTCATCTGATAGGAGACTCGTTCACCAAACTACGAAACTATCATTTGAGCGGGGTGCGTCTCATAACGCTTACGCACAACTGCCACAACTCATACGCCGATTCAGCGCTGGTGCAATTACCGGGCGGAGGCCTTGGGCCGTCGCAACCAAAATGGGGTGGTGTCAGCGAAGCAGGACAGAGCCTCGTGCGCGAGATGAACCGACTTGGTATCATTGTCGACCTGAGCCATACGTCTGCTGATACGATGCGTGCTGTACTAGGAGCCGGTAACAGGGACACCCGTTCCTCGAAGCCGTGGGAAGGCACTTTGGCCCCGCCAGTGTTCAGTCACAGCAATGCGTTCAGCCTGTGCCCACATCCTCGCAATGTTCCCGACGACGTTTTGCACCTCCTGAAGCAACGGGACGGGGTTGTCATGGTCACATTTTCCCCCGACTTCGTCAGCTGTCACTGGCCCAACGGTCATCCAACTGAAGGCAAATTGCCGGAAAGAGTAGATGCGAATCTCACCATACCACAGGTAGTTCGTCACATGCGTTACATTGGTGATATGATTGGATATGATCATGTCGGTGTTGGGAGCGACTTTGATGGTGTCCCCTTCGTGATTGAGGGATTGGAAGACGTTTCGAAGTATCCGTCCCTTGTCGCAGAAATGCTGCGACAGGGGATTAGTGATGAGGTAGCGAAGAAAATCGTTGGAGGAAACCTTCTGCGGGTCTGGAGGAAGGTCGATGAGGTAGCTGCCCGGCTGCAGGCAGAAGGAGTATTACCTGTGGAAGATAGCCTGCCACACTTAGATGATCCATGGAAGCAGTATCCCTGAAGCTACCTTTAGGATTCAAGGCCGTTTTAAAAACGGCCTTCGAGCGGAGATGGGATTATCAAATCGTATATACTTTTACTGCATTCAACGATCCTAATATCACCTAAATTATCCGTACTAGTCGAGTGGGCCACCCAAGCGAGTGGCGGTCTCGCATCCTTAAAGAAATTAAAGACCAGTCTTGCTCCCGAGCTAGACCTATGGCTAGAACGAACTAATGAGGGCGAATATACATTTAATAAGCGACCTATCTTTTAGATATTACTTAGCAGCTTACTTATTGCTATAAATAATACCCTCCTTAACTTAGTAAATAAAAAACACGAACGGCTTATAGAGAAAGGTAAAGGTAAATTAAGTAAAGAGTAAGTTACTAACGCCGCCCTAGAGCTAGATCGCTACGCTACAGCCGCTAGCTAATAGTTAAGGTTACTCTTAGTACTACTAGACTAAGTAAGGCCTATAATATAAGCTTACCTATTTTACCTAAAAGATATCTTCGCTATTACTAAGGTTAAAGATAGAGAGAAGTAGAAGTATAAGCTTAATACTTTACTATTAAGTTACTTAGCTAATATACCTTTATTAGATTAACTTAGGTAGCCTAGCCTATATAAATTATTATTATTAGATAGTAGTCTTAAAGACTTAGAAAGTAGTCTTAAGGACTTAGAAAGTAGTCTTAAGGATTTAGAAAGTAGTCTTAAAGATTTAGAAAGTAGTTTTAAAAAGATAGTTATTATAAAGTAGTAATTAGAAGATAATAGTACTTATTATAGGTTATAATAGATAGTAAAGAAATAATAGTTATCTCTAGAAAAAGAATTAATTAATAAAATAATACTTACTAAACTATCTTTATAAGAGAAGTACTTTTTATATATAGATATAGTATAGTTTCTTCTTAGAGGCTTAGTATTACTACCTAAGTTATATAATATAAGGTCTCTTTATAGAGCCTATATTATAGTTATAAGTAAGAAAAGAGTATATATTATAGACTTTAAGGAAATTAACTTAGCTAGACTTTAGTAGAACTAGAATCTAGTAGTATTAAAGTATATAGATCTATTATACCTTTATTAAAAAGTAGTTAATAGTCTAGGTAAAAGTTCTAGTAATATATATAATAAATAAATATATAATTTCTTAAGAGCTACTAGGTTTAAGTATATATATTACTATAAACCTAGGTAATCTATAAGAGCTTAGGTATCTTTAGGATCTTAGGATATTCCTCTAGTATATCCCTTACTAAGAGTTATCCCTAATAAAGGGTTCTTCTCTTAGGACCTAAACTTAATTATTATAAGTATATCTTATATCTTAGATATCTTATAATATAATATAATTATCTCTTATATTCTTATATTTCTATAAGCTTATAGTTATAAGCCTAGCTTAATCTATACTTATTTATAAAATAATATTATACTTACCTACCTATAATACCTTCCTACTTAAAGGTTATTACTAAAAAATCTATCCTATCTAGTAAGAATAACTTTAATAACTAGTTTAATATCCTTAAGTATTATATATATACCTAGGGTATCTAGAACTATATTAATCTAGAATCTACTAACTTAAAGGAGCTTATTAAGCCTCCTAATAAACTAACTAATAATAATACTAGCTTAATTATAGTATAGAAAGAAAAGTATAAAGAGTTTTATACTATTTAAGAAAAGATAAGTAAACTTAAAGCTTATATTACTAAAATAATAGATATTAGGCTTCTTCCTATCTTAAAACCTTACTTAACTATAACTATATAACTAGTTACTAATTAAGAAGAAGGTAGAAGTATATATAGTCTATCTTAGAATAAGGAAATATATACCTAAATATTCTAGTATTAAGGATTAGTATAATAACTTCCTACTAGCCTTTAATAAAGCTATACTATTATTAGATTTAAGATAGGTTTTTAATAGGTATATAGTATAGGAATAAAGTATATAATAAAAGACTATAATAAATAATATAGTAAATAATTAATTAATTATCTATAAATACTCTTAATATCTATATATAATAAGTTAAGTATTTGTAAACTATTTAGCCTAACTCTTAGGAGCCTATATAGAGGCCTCTCTCTTATATAAGAGAGAGGCTAGTTATAGAATATAGATCTATCTTTACCTTACCTATCTACTATATACCTGCGTGCGGCTCTCTATCTAGAGGAGTAAGCTAACTAATACTAATTAGTCTATTAATAGGTAGACTACTACGTATATAGCTATATAGAGAGGAATACCTCTAATAGTATAGATTAGTAAGGAGGCTTTTTATATAGAAGAGGTTTTCCTCCTCTATATAATAAAACCTAGTTTATATAAGGAAGAATTAGTTAACTACTACGTATATAGCTATATAGAGGAGAAGCTATTTCTTCTCTTATATAACTAACCTATATAAGAAGAAGGACTAAGTACTACCGCGTGCGTAGCTACGTAGAGGAGAGCTCTCCTCCTCTAGATTATATAGTAACTAACGCGAGAAGAAGGACTATATACTACTACGTGCGTAGCTACGTAGAGGAGAGCTCTCCTCCTTTAGATCATATAGTTACTAACCCCCCCCCCTTCGCCTATTAACCTATGCTACCTACCTATACGCTACCTATCTACCTACGCGCCGCCTATCTACCTATATACTACCTATCTACCTACGCGCTACCTACCTACCTACGCGTCGCCTATCTACCTACGCGTCGCCTATCTACCTACGCGCTATCTACCTATAACCTCTAGCTACTATAACCCTCCCTCTACGCATAGATTCGTACAAGGAACTTATATAGAAGATCTAGATCTTAGTAGTAATACTATAGAGGAAGGTAGACCTAAGTCTCCTTATAGAGTACCTTAATATATTAATAGCCCCTATATAGGTATAATAAACCTTATACATAGTAGAGACTATTATCTATATATAAATAGGGGTATACTATAGAGATAATTTTAGAGAGGACTTTAAGAGATAGATAGTATAGTACTTTAATAACCTACCCTATACGTTTAGATAGTAGCTCCTTCTTACTCTTATAGAGTATAGGATCTACCTAATAGAGAAGAGGTACTATACGTAGGTAGAAAAGCTAGTAGATATTATTAATTACTAGTATAGAGGGGGGATAAAAAGGAGGAGTAGAGATAGATAACTTATTCTATATAGAACCTATCTAAAAAAAAAAGAAAAGCTACTAGTATCTATATATAATAAGTTAAGTATTTATAAACTATTTAGCCTAACTCTTAAGGGCCTATATAGAGGCCTCTCTCTTATATAAGAGAGAGGCTAGTTATAGAATATAGATCTATCTTTATCTTACCTATCTACCGCACGCCTATATACAGCTCTCTATCTAGAGGAGTAAGCTAACTAATACTTAATTATTATCTATTAATATAGTAAATAATTAATTAATTATCTATAAATACTCTTAATTATTATCTATTAATATAGTAAATAAATAATTAATTATCTATAAATACTCTTAATTATTATCTATTAATATTCTATTCTATCTACTGTTAGAACGCAGCTCTACTCCACTACGCCAAACAACCAAAAAGGTTCGAATAATCAACGATGTTGATTATTGGAGTAGAACAGTATATATCGTATAAGCTCGCAGCCCTGCAATCGGCTCGAAGCTCTGCAGTTAGCGCAGCCTTACACTATCCTCCTTCTTTGTAGCGCATGCCCTCAGGCGCAAGCCCCAGCGCAAGCCTACAGACAGGCAGGTATCCATATACTGGACCTTCCAGCAGCTACAACGCATCAGTGACCCACACTGACTGCGTTTCGGCTCCTAGAGCCGGCTGAAGCTGAACTGGCTGTCGGCGGGGTCGAACTGACGCACTCAGCTCAACCTACCCCGCACAGGCCAGGTATCGTTGATTATATTGTTAGAACGCAGCTCTACTCCACTACGCCAAACAACCAAAAAGGTTCGAATAATCAACGATGTTGATTATTGGAGTAGAACAGTATATATCGTATAAGCTCGCAGCCCTGCAATCGGCTCGAAGCTCTGCAGTTAGCGCAGCCTTACATCTACTATACTTTCTACTAGTTTATATATCTATCTCTATAGAGCTTATTAAGGTCTCTTAGTTTAGAGAGTAGAGATCTACTTATCTCTATTATATAGTTAAGCTAGCTTAATATAGTTATTCGATAGTACTAGTTCTATATAGTTTATCTATAACGCTATAAGCTATCGGATATTAGCTTTACTAGTTATATTAGGTATATTAGCTATACTAGCTATACTAGCTATACTAGCTATAATCTTAGATATAATCTTAGATAGTCTTATAATAACGCTTTTATCTAGTAGTAGATAACTAAGTTCGATCTTAGATTACCTATAAATCTAATAACTATACTAAATTCCTAATATTTAGGATTTACTTCTTTAAAAAGACCTATTAATTACGTTTAATTAGATTAATAGTAGCTATACTTCTATTCTAGCTATTAGTATTAAGAAAGCTAAATAAAAGTATACTAAGGTATAACTTAGTACTTATCTTAGTATAGCTAGCTCTACTATAATTAGTAATATCCTTAATCTAACCTAAGTAGAAGTACTAGTAATTCTAAACGAAGTTACTATTAAAGGACTTATCTCTAACTTTCTCTAAGCTAGCTTCTTATACTAAAAACCTACTAAAGTTAATAACTTAGCTTTTATAACTACTCTAAATAGAGATTAGTCTCTATAAAACGCTAATACTAATACTAATCTAAATAATTAAAAAAGATTATTCTTAAAGATATAGAAGAATTCTTATCCTTATAGGGATAGAGACTTATATAATAGTTTCTAGAGATTATACCCCTATATCTACTCTATTCTTAGAAATAAAAATTTTAAACTAGATAAGAAAAAGGTAAATAAAGTTACTATATAAGAGGATTTACTTTAATATACTAAAATCTTAGCTAGTATTAGAACTTAAATAAAGAAAAAGCTAAGCTAAGACTCTTATATAAGCTAATTAAGTAATATAGAGATAGATCTAGAAGATTAGCTATTAGATACTAATTAGCTATACTAGTTATATACTATTTACTATTCCGCGTTTAGTACTTAAATATAATAAAGCTAGCTTCTCTACTAATAGATCTTAGATCTAGGATTAGATCTTTATATTACTAATAATACTACTAGGTTTATATAGTAAAAACCTAGTACTAACTTAGATATTATACTTATAGGAGAAGTAAAGATATATATCTAAGTATAGGATAAATATAAGATTAAGCTTAATATATCTAATAGAAGAAGAGGAATAACTTTTAAAAATATTACCTTTATTTTAAGCTTCTTTACTAGCCTTATCTTACTTTCTAGACTCTTTTTAGCTAATATCTACTTTAATTCTAGATATAATATCTTCTATTAACTTTATAAGAACTCTACTTAAGCTACTCTTACTAATATTAGCTAAAGTAGTAGTTACTAGATTATTTTAACTTAAGTTAATACTAAGTTACCTAATCTATCTTAACCCTTTACTACTTATATATCTAAATATTATAAAACCTTATATAAGCCTCTTAAAGCTTATTAACTTAGTAGCCTTTAAGTATATATTCTTATAGGCTATCTAGGCTAAGAACTAATTTAATATCTTTTAAGTAATATAATTAGTATTAATAGCCTTATAACTAATCTACTATTAACTATTAAATATTCCTTATACTAAGTTAATAAGGTAATAGAGATTATCTCTTAATAATTAGATAGAGAATATAGTACCTTAAAACTATTTAAATTATTAGCTATTAATCTAATTAAGCTAGACTTAATTACTCTAAGTAGTAATTACTATTTCTTTTATATATATAACTTAGTTACTAAGTTTAACTTTATCTATATAATATCTAACTAATTTAAGGAAACTCTTCTTAAAGCTTTTATTAGATTAGATTAAGCTATTAAATATAAATTTAATATCTTTCTAATATTCCTTCTTCTAGATAGAGAATATAGTTATAGCTTTTAAGATAACTCTATACTTAATAACTCTTCTCTAGTATTATATACTATATCTAAGAGAATTTAACTCTAACTATAAGCTCCTAATATACCTAAGTAAGCTAGTTATATTAAACGCTCTAGTAGAATACTTATTAAGTAAAGCTAATTAATAATTACTAGTATTAATCTCCTAATATATCTTATTATAGAAGTATATTAATACTCTAGCTACCTTCTTAACTATACTCTAATAAAATTACTTAAATAGAGAATACTATTTTAAGCTACCTATAGTAAGTAACCCTCTTTAGCCTATATATATATATATAGTTACTATATATATATACTCTATAAGAAAATTAGGTAGATAGATAAACTTAGCTCTTATACTCTTATTAGTTATTTTATAGGATAAGACTCCTATAATATATACTATATATAACTACCTATAGCCTTATCTTATAGTTATTAAGGTAAAATTATATATACTAAAGATATTACTTTTAATAAATCTTAATTCTTTAGATCTAATAAAGATCTACTTATATCTAGTAATTAGCTTATAGAAATAATTAATTATATTAAGTACTAGAATATTACTAATAATAAAACTCTTTTATTAGCTTTATCTAAGAAAGAATAGGAGTTAAATACTCTAGCCTTACTTTCTATTATAATACTAGTAACTACTTAGGACCTATCTAGTAGTCTAGCTAACTCTATTATAATACTAGTAACTACTTAGGACCTATCTAGTAGTCTAGTAAACTTTTATCCCTCTTTAGTCTCTATTAACTCTTAAATATCTAAAGGTCTACCTAAATATAAGTATAAATACTAAACTAATTAATATATTTAATTCTTAAATATTATTACTAATAGATTAAAGTATACTTACTTAGCTAATATAGTCTCTACTTATTAGGCTTCTTTTATTACTACCTTTTTTCTAGCTTTTAAGATTAGATTCTATTAATCTTAGCTTCTAATTAAGCTAAGATTCTAGTTAGATATCTAAAAACTTCTAGATATCTTTAAATAAGGATTTATTAATACCTACTCTAAGGAGCTTAATATAATCTAATATAAGTTAACCTATATTAAATATTATATCTAAGAACTTAATACCTCTACTCTAGAGATCCTTCCTCTTATATAGGTATTTAAGATAAGTTTAACTTAGATAGTTATCTCCTTAAGTATAAGGTATATATCTATATTAGAGGTAATCTTTAAATAACTATTAAAGATATTATATAGCTACTCTTACTATTAAATCTTTTATACTCTTATAGTAATTACTACCTACTTTAACCTAGAGATTAGATAATATAATACTATTAATATATTTATAAATATATTCTTTCTTAACTAGTCTTTACTTATTAACTAGAAGACTTTAATAATAGACTTTATATCTAGGAACTATAGTAAGCTCTATATAGTCTTAAGACTTCTCCTATTCTTTAGTATAAGAATCTTATATAAACTCTTTAGTTCTTTAGCCTTACTCTAGTCTTAACTATAATTATCTCTAGAAAAATAATTATCTAATTATCTTCTTCTATATAGATAATATTATTACTATAGTAAAACCTAGCTACTCTACTACTCTAGACGAATTTAAGTATAAGCTCTATAAATACTATAAGATTACTAATCTTTAAGACTATAATCTATAGACCTTTTATAGTATTACTATATATAGAGATAGGATAATAGTAATATTTAGCTATCCTAGAAGACTATATTAAAACTATCTATTATAGATATCCTTTACCTAAGCTATAGATAAAAGCTCCTATTACTCCTCTACTATTAGAAGAACTACTTCCTCTACTAAAGTTAAGAATAATACTAATATATACTAGTATACTTAAATAGTTAGATTAATTAACTATACTATAGGAGCTACTAAGCCTTATATTACTAAGGCTTATTTAAAACTTATAGAATTCCTTATAAATCCTTCTACTATATATCTAGTAGCTATATACTAATACCTAGTATACTTATTTTATAAAAGAGACTTATACTATACTACTTAGCTTCTAAGACTAACTATATAATTTAAATTATTAATTAAGATAAACTAGACTTCTTTAAGTAACTAATACTTCTTTACTAATTATAAGCTACCTATAAATCCTTATAAGCTATATCTTCTATCTTTTTAGTAGACTAATAGACTAGAAAGTAACTCTCTAATATATATTACTAAATTAACTACTAAAGCTAAATTAATTACTACTTTATCTATAGTACTAAGTATATCTAGTAGTAGAGAGTATTTTATAATCTTAGTCTTTACCTAGATAATAACTAGATCCTCTTCTATAATAACTAGTAGATAATTTACCTCCTTATAGCTAAAGTCTAAAACTAAAGACTACTCTTTATTATATTAATATTTATTATTACTAGCTACGCGAAGTAGTTTAAGCTAATACTCTTAAAGTTATATATATTAATATAAAATCTTAACTAGTAGATAGTCTTACTAAGCTTCTCCCTAAATAGAAGTTTATTAATTAGAAGTCTCTCTTAAACTACTCTAAGTTCCTTCTACTACTAGCTCTAACCTACTAATCCTATAACTCCTATAGTTTCTACCTAAAAGTATAAAAATAATAATCTTAACCTAGATTTAAACCTATAACCTAAAAATATCTATAATAAACTTAAAGATATACTTTAAATTTATTATAGATATAGTAAATTAATAATTAATTAATTTATATATACTAAAAATACTAATATAAGAATTAAGATAGGTTCTTAAACCTATTTTAAGTCCTTATAATAATAGAAAATAAATAAATTAGTTAATTTATATATATATAAGTAAATTAGTAAAATAGTAGTATATATATAGCTAAAAAGGTAACTACTCTCTTATAAAACTTATAACTACCTAATATACCTCTCTTAAGTAGTAGTATAACTTAAAAAGTTAAATATACTTAATAGTAGTATAATTAATCTATAAGTCCTATATAGTATATACTATTAAGTCTACTATATAGTAATTATAAAGTCTTATACCTAAATTATTAGTTCTACTCTAGGAGATATCCTATTAGACTAATAATACTCTATTCTTATAGACTATTAGTAGTAGTAGCTAAAGTCCTAGAGTTACTCTTAGTATACTATAACCTAGTATTATATATACTAAATTCTAAGCGAAGTCTATTAGTAAAAGTCTAGATACTCTTCTAGTAAAGTAAGTCTAGAGGCTACTCCTCCTAGTATAAATAAATACTATTCTTCTTAGTATAAACTTATAAGTCTAGATACTCTACTCTTCTAGTATAACTACTTAAGTCTAGATCCTAATTCCTAGTAATATTAACCTTAATTAATAAGTATATCTCTATATACTAGTATACTTACTAATTAATTATAGACTATTACTCTTCTCTTAAACTATTAATACTTAAAATACTAATTACTAGTAGTACTCTTTTCCTACTAGGTTTTTAATAAGGCTTAATATACTCTAGTTAAAACCTAGTAACTAGCTCTTAATTATATATACGTCTAGAAGTAGTCTAATTATCTCTATACTTAATTATTAGTTCTTAGCTACCTTTAAACTAAAGGGGGTATATAAACCTAGATAACCTATAAGAGCTTAGGTATCTCTAGAATCTTAGGATATTCCTCTAGTATATCCCTTACTAAGAATTATCTCTAATAAAGAGTTCTCCTCTTAGGACCTAGACTCGATTATTATAGTATATCTTATACCTTATATACCTTATAATATAATATATAATTATCTTTTATATTCTTATATTCCTATAAGCTTATAACTATTATATATAGATAGAAACCTTATAGTTAAGACTAATAACTTCCCTACTTACTACTTTCTATAGTATTATAACTTTAGTAAAACTACTTACCTACTATTATCTACTACTTAAACTTAATACTATATTTATATATATTTCTATAACTTTAGCTCTAGCTTCTCTACTACTCTAGTAAGTAGTACCTACTATATTAAAGTTTCTAAGTATATTAGCTATATTCTAGCTAATATTTATACTAGCTTTAGTAGCTTTATATATAGATTTTTACCTACCTTTTAATACTAGCTATACCTTACTATACTATAAGATATAGTAGCTAGGTTTATTTACCTTTAGGTAGGTAATAATAGAGCTTATTAATAGTATAACCTTAAGGTAGCTATAACCTTAAGTATTAAGAATCTTTTAATAATAGTACTAGTAGATCTAAAAGGTCCTATTTATATTAGTAAGTAATATAATATAGTAGCTATACTTAAAAACCTAGCTTTTCTTACCCTTTAGTATACGCGAAGGCTTATATAACTATAGTAAGTAACTCTAATTAATACTATTAAAGTTATCTATAAAGCGCTTATTAAGTAGCTTCTTATTACTATCCTCTCCCTCTATATTAGCTACTATAGTAGCTCTTAAACTATCCTCTATAGGCGTATTAACTACTAGCTCTAGTATACTATTACGTAACTACAACTTAAATAGGCGCTCCTTAGTAGCCTAAGACGCGGTAGTAGCTAGTACTCTACGCGGTAAGAGGCGCGGATTTAGTAGCTCTATATCTTTAGGAGGTACCTCTATTAGGGGCTTAATAGGTAGTTAAGCCTATAATTCTAGTAGCTCGAGCGGCTAGCTTACTATACCGCTGCCGCACAGTACCTAGGCGCATTTTACTAGTCTATTAGCGCCTCTAGTAGCGCGTTTAGCATCTCTAAGGGTAGATTTCAGTAGCATAATAGGTAAAAATAACGCAAGAGATAGCCTTAAGATATAGGGTTAATAGCGAGTAGCGTGCGGTAAGATTAGGGTAGCTAGCAGCTTACTAACAACATCACAACAACACTAGAAAACTATCGCAAGATCAATCTATTAGCGTGCTCAAAAACCTTACAGAAAACTCAATTAATTAACTAAAATATTAATTAATCTTCAATTAATCAAGCAAATATTTCACTCAAAACTTGATTTGCAGGCAAAATTTTGCTGTAGATACTTGATTTGATTGAAGCTGAATCAAGTGGATTCGAGAACCTATATTTGCAAACTTATTTGATTGTTAGCAACTCTAATTGGAGTATTGTCAAAAATGAAGAGAATCTTCTCTAGACGACGATATGAGAACGGGGGGATCAAGCAGATTATCCAGGATGAAAATCGCGAGTGGATTACGACGATAGCTTGTATTTGCGCCGACGGAAGCTGGACCTCGCTTCCACTACTGAGTCGAGAATTGAGCGGATCTTCTATCTTGGATGCCGTGAGTAGTGTGTGTGTTCTGCTCCCCAGTCATTCTCTAACAAACATAGATTGGACTGATTTCATATGACGCACAATCTCAGACGTTTTCTAGCAAGTTACGAAACCCATCAGCTATCAGGGAATGGCTTCAGGGATGTAGACAACCCTACACAACCCATCCCAGGGCTAGGTTGGGTTCCATAGGTTGGATGACGTGCACTGGCCAATTGAGTTGATTACGAATAAGTCCCCCAAGAGCGCTTTGAGAAATTTGTCCTGCCGCAGTGCCTGCCAATTCTCCCGCGAAGCATCGAGGATCATATTCGCCGCAGCCCGTGCCGCCGATTTCCTCCGCCGATGACCTTTCGCTAGGCGGAAAGACTCCGTAGATCCTCCTATATGTCCAGCTATGTAGTATACAACTCGTTGCATGTCGATGGTCCCGCCATCATTCCGGTAGGCGTTGAACACGCTGGATGCGAGCTCGCTCCATGCTTCGCTCGGTGCGCCGAAACAGTCATACAGCCATGCCTCACCCGCGAAATGCGCCAGGTCAATATATGCCGGCGCGAACGTCACGAATTCCCAGTCAAGGACGTAGATGGTAGCTGCGGCGGCGCACTCATCCGGCGATTTGCCTAACTTGATCATCGCATTTGTGACCCTATGTTACCGACTTTGTCAGTCCAATGAGCGGCTGAAATCTGAGGTCGCATGCTGGGCACGAAAAAAAGAGCACCGTACATGAAATCCCCCATAACTAGGGTTTCCAGTGTGTCGGTCAGATATACTTTCTCGCGATCGAAAACGTCTGTTATAGTTCGACGCTCTTGCTCGGTCAATCGCACGCCCGCACTGTCCATGAAACGCAGAAAGTTCCCAAAGATAAGCTCGGCTGCAACGCGTCGCGCATCCTGATGTGTTGCACACAGTTCACAAAGGTCTTTGAGGGCAGTATTCTTCGACTCCTCCGGCTGGCTTGCCAGGAAGTGTAGCTGGTAAATGAACCGCCCAAGCGAGGTACCAATTTCGCGAACCAGTTGCATGCGGGAAGGCGTCATGGCTTCGCTGCAGAATTGAGTCAACTCTATCGTACGTTCAGACCAAGCACTCCTGCCGGTATCCGATTTTGGAAGACTTAGATCCTGCATAACGATGACACAGGCGGTAGGGTCATGTAGAATCAAGGTCGGAAGTGTGACTGCCGGTGTCAAGACTTCAGGTGTAAGGACCCGAGGAAGCGTCTCCATAGCCGCAGCCTCATAAACCTGTCGACGTCCAGAGAATTCTATTCCTGGGGTCGCTAGGAGGTATCCGGGTGCGTGCTTCAAGACTACGGTTTCTTGGACATTTTTGGTAGCGGTGAGCGAGCTATCTCGACGAAGGGTCAGCTTGTAGATGTAGTTTGTTGAGCCTTTCGTGATAGTCTCTATTGATTCGACACTTGAGTAACCGCTTTCCCGCCACCAAGAGGATTGCTTGATGTACGACACAGCGCCGTCCATAGTCTCAAGGTGGAATATACGATTAAAGGAGGGCGGAAGTGAGGACTCTTCCACACTGTCAAGTCCTCTTCTATCATTTCCTCGTTCTTGTTCCTGAGATCCTTCTTCTTTGTTGTCCTCTCTTATCTTGTTGATTTGGTTCATATTGTACGTCCTCTCTTTTATGGGATAACGCTTGCATGAGTTGAAGAGAAGAAGTTAGAACGGATGGATAGCCTTACATGCACTATCGGAGTAACACTATCTTATTAGATAAAATAATCGGTCGAAAGTCTTGATAGGTGAATATTCGCCGGGGTACCGGGAAAGGCTAACCCTATAGGAACTGGCGCACGGGGCGAGCATATGCACAAGTATGGTGTGGCGCGATAAGAATATACGAGCTCCTTCGTATGCCTTAATTAAACCCAACTCCTTTCGTACGTTTTCATGCTCGAACAACCCTCCTTCGTCGTATGGTCCTTCGAATGCAATTACAAATACGCCACCTCAGCTGCGTCTGCTCAAGCCCCTCCTTAATTCGCGCTAACTCAGCTCCGGCAGAGGGTTCCACCGTAAATTTCACAAACGCGATCAATTGATTTCTCGTGGGTACCGAATTGCGGTGCAGACTGCGATGACGCGCCAGCGCCAAACAAACCACCAGACAGCCAGTTGGCCGGCCAGCGCATGAAGCCGCCCAAATGCATGCAGAAAGCTATACAGAGTCAGTTTCTAGTGTTGGGGTAGACATGTACGGGCTGCCCCCCCCCCTGTAATTTTTTGGCGTCTTGGCAGGCTTCAGGTGGAAAATCAATGAGTTACCACTTTGTGTGGCCACCATTGGCTTGTATTACAGCTATACAACGCTCTCGGTGTATCGATCAAAGGAGGCCTACCTTGAGGCTTCTTTGGTGTTTCTGGATGGCTGATAGTATATCGTACGGTAGAGCGAGGGACGCTGGTGTATCCCCAGCCTGCGTAGTTACATAAGGTCAAGATTTCAATCCTTTGGCGGTAGGTAAGACGGGTTCCATTTGCCCTTGACTGCGTGGCAGCATCACGTACGCGGTGTCGATGTAGAGATGGCATTTGGTGCTGAATCTTTGACTGGCAACTCATTGATTTTCCACCTGAAGCCTGCCAAGACGCCAAAAAATTACAGGGGGGGGGGGCAGCCCGTACATGTCTACCCCTTGTAGCACGACTTGGTGTCAGCAGGTCAACTAACTATGGATTAAGCGAGGTTGTGATAGCTAACGCCAACCTAGATTAGCGCGTGCGCAGCTCTAAGCGAGCTCAACTCAACTTAGCCCCAACATAATATTTTTATAACACGTTAATATTACGTTCATAACACGTTCCTATATATACTATATAATACTAAAAATAGTTTACAAGACTCTAGTATAAAACGTAGGTTAATAAAATATATTATAAAGATATTCTAATTATATTCTAGTATAACTACTAATATTATATTAATCTAATATTAGCACCTTATAGCTTAGGGCTATTTAAGCTTAATAGTAGTAGCGACCTAGTACTAGAGGTTAGAGAGTTATTCTATAGGGCCCTAGTAGGTAATAGTATTTATAGAGTAAGAATATATTTATATAACTTTCTAAGTATATTCTAATTAATATAGCGAAAATTAGGTACTAGAGGTACCCTAAGAACCTATATTAAAACCTAGTATAGATATAGTAATATTATACTATATAAGAATACTAAGGGGTAGATTTACTATAGTATTCTTACGCTATTAATAGGTAAGGGTATTAAAATATATTTATAACCTATTCTAATTACGTTCTAGATTAGTACTAGGGAATTATAGAAGAGTATAATTATATAATAGATAAGTAAGCTACTAGGATAGAGTAATAGTACTAGCTATATTAGATATTCTCTAAAGATCTACCTAAAATCTAACTATTTAAGATTAGTACTAAGGTAAAATAGGTTTAGAAGATATTTTAGATATATTCTAATATAATTATAGCTTAATCTTAATTATATAAGTAACTACTCTAGGCGCTTAGGCTAGGTCGTGCCTTATAGTATATATAAGGTATTTAATAGAAATAATACTACTAGTAAGTATATAAGAATATACCTATAACGCGTTCCTAATACGTTCTAGGATATAAATTCAATTTTAATATTAATAGGTATAGTAATAGGGTAGATAGTAGTTAATATTATAAGAATATTAATTAGTAGAAGATTTAGCCCTAAGTTAATTACTAGTAGATAAGTAGAATAAGTTTTAATATAGGTTAAAATATATTCTATAGTAAATAGATAATAAGAGGTTTTAGTTCTTTAAACTTATAGTATAGTTACTCTATATAAAATTAAAGTATTATCTACTTATATAGGACCTAATAAAAATATACTCTATATTACTATTCGCCTTATAAACCTTATATATAGGTAGGAGATTATTTTTTATAAGAAGTTAGTAGTATTTATTTATATTAACCTAAAATATATTATAAATATAATATAAAGACGTTTTAATAGATACTTACTTCTCTTTTAACTTACCCTTACTTTAAGTTATTTATTTAGTATATTAGTATAGGAATAAGATTCTTAGGAAGAGCCTTATCTAGTAGTAATAGAGTAATCTCTTCTTCTATATAAGGCTGTATATATAACTAATTCTATTATTTTAAAGTATATAGGGGGGGAGAAGCTAGCTCTTATATAGGGGAACGCGTTCTAGACGCGTTTATAATATATTCTACTCCTTCTAATTAGCTTCTAAGTTTACTCTTAGGGTTTCTAGTTATTTAGTTATACTTAATAGTTTATTAAGGAGTACCTATAGGAGGAATTATTAAAGAATATAATTAGGACGCGTTCTAAAACTCCCTTAACTATAGATCTCTAGGTATAACTACTATATAGTAGAAGTAGAGAGTATTAGCCTTATTAGAAGTTAAATACTACTTAGTCTTAATAGACTTAACCTTATATAATAGATAGGCTTACTAGATATAGTAGATTAAAGTACCCTAATTACTAAATTTCTTCTAGTAGAATATTAGAACGCGTTATAAATATATATAGATTATATTTAAGTATATACTCTATATAGCTACTTATTATATAGGGTCTACTTTACTCTATAGAATAACTCGCTAGGGTATATAGTATATAAGCTATTAATATTCTTAGCGAATTTATATATACCTACTAGTAGAGAAGCTACTTTAGTATATTTCTAATATACTAGCTAAAATAGGATTAGAATATATTTAAAATATAATTAAGTTATATACTATAAGAAGTAGAGTCTTATTCTTTATATTATAGGTAAAGATAGGAGAGAAAGATAGAGAGAAGTAGGGTATAGAAAAATAGAGTTTTTAAGTAAAGAATTTTTTTCTATACTAGAATATATTTAGATTATATTCTAAGCCTTTTTATATTATAATCTAATTTTCTCTTATTTAAATATAAGCTTCTTATTTTCTAAGTTAAACTTCTTTCTTTCTAACTTAAGTTTTAACTTCTATATCTCTAACTATTCTTATTTAAATAAGAGTAATTAGCTTAAGAGTAACTAGCTTAAGAGAATAGCTTATCTTTAGAGAGTTTATATACTTATTAGGCTAGAATATATTAGGAACGCGTTTTAAATATATTATAATACTTACTTTAGTATAATAGTTACTCTTAATAGTAACTGTACTAGTAAGCTTAATAGCGATAATTATAGTTAAGTTTATAACTAAATATTTTATAACTTTAAAGCTATCTACTTATTATACTATAGTAGCTCTATAGAGCTTATAGGATTATCTTTATTATCTAAGATAATATAGGTATCCTAAAAGTAATTCTATTTATACTCTAAAGTTATTTTAGTATATATATATTTCTATAGTAATAATAGTCTATACTTCTCTTATATCCTCTATTAAGAGAGTATTAAGTACTTAGACTTAAAGTAGCGTAATAGGTATAGTGAATACTATACTTATTATAGGTATTAAACTCCTTTATATCTTAAAGATCTATTTAAGTTATACTAAAACGCGTTAGTAATATATTATAAACCTATTTCTATAATTTACTTTACTTTTATATAGCTTTAATTAGGGATATATAGATACCTATTTAATATCCCTTTTACCTAGCCTATTTAGTAGTATTAGTATATAATTCTAATATATCCTAGACTTCTTTACTTATTTCGCTATAATATTAAACTAACCTAGTAGTAAATATCTTATTCTTCTTATTCCTAGCCTAGTTCTAAATTATAGGAGCCTCCTTATATACTAAAATATAATTAAAATCTATTCTAATCGCGTTTAATTATTTAATCTTACCTATTAGTAAGTTATAAAGATTAAAATACTCCTCTCTTAATTTAACGTTAAGGAGAGCTTTTATACGACCCTAGGTAGAATCTATATAATAAGGAGTATACTAAATTATAATATTAATACTTCTTAAGAAGTGAATATAGTAGAATTGAATATAAGATTATAGTTACTATCTCTACTCTCTCTAATATAGGTCTATTATATAGAGATATTAGCCTAGTCCTATTAAATATATTATAAATATAATCTAAACGCAATATATTTTCTTCTTACCCTTTATCTACTTACTATATATATTAAGTATAGTACTATAAAATCTACGTTAATAGATATACTACTATTATACTAGCTTCTTTATATATTTACTAGTAAGCTTAAAGTAAGTAGTAAAGCTTAGCTAATATATTTCTAGGGAGTTATTATTAGTAATAATTCTACCTAGAGTAAGTACTAAAATAAGTTAAAATCGCGTTTAAAATATATTATATATTTTCACCTTATACTTATTATACCCTATATAAAATATTATAATTAAGATCTCTACCTATTTCCTATTTAACCTCTTATATAATATATCTATCTAAAATATCTTCTAATCTAGTAGTACTCGTACCTACTTATTATAAAAATATACTATAATATTACTAGATATACTAGAGATAATCTACTAAATATATACCTAATATTATTATTAAAATATATTTAGAACGTATTATAATTATATTCTTATAGTTTCTAGAACCTAGTACTTTATTCTCTACTTAAATATAACACCTTCTATACTACTTTAATATAGGAAGCGAAGTAGCTTCTCTTATTTTAATATTAATAATATATAATCTTTATTTATAAATATAATATAAAGATCTTTAATAGATTAAAGGTTATACTAAGTAAGATACGCTTTTAATTATATAGAACTAAGAAATTACGCTATATTACGTTAGAAACGCGTTATAAACTTGTTTTAATTCTTACTTATATCTTATTAAACCTAGTATAAGTATAAGTTAAAGTATTACCTTAATCTCTATAGTTACCTCTCCTCTAATAATATTTAGAGATAGAGGTATATATATATATATTCTAAATATAATTAGTATAAAGTATAGTACTTTAATAAAATCTATAAGTACTATTATATAGTAATAAACCTTATAAGACTTCTTAATAAGAGTCCTAATACCCTATAGGTAATTTATTATAAGTCGAGTAGCTTAGGAATAAGTAGGAGATAGATTATTAATTTAAAGCTATATAGAGAGAGCACTATATATATATATAGGAAGCTCGAATAGCTCGCTTACGTAATGCGTACTTATATACTCCTCTATTAAGCTACGCTCCTCTATATTAAGTTAAGCTCGTAGATATTAGGTATACCTAATATCTCTATAACTAAGGTTAAGCTAAGCTTAATTATAATATACCCCCTAGGCGATCTACGTAGCTATAATTTTTAGGGTCTATCTAAACTTACTTGAAACCTTAGTTTCTTATAATTTTACCTATTATAAGCTTAGGCCTTAGCGCGCGCACGTGACGTGCGCGTATAGAGTAAACTATAAGCTTTCTACTTTACTAAACCTTATAAATTACTATACTACGTCCTATAAGTTATTATTTAGCGTACGCTCTACGCGTTCCTATAGGCTCCCTAGCTCTTATCCCTATTCTATAAGCTCTATACTAACTCCTATATAGACTTAATTAGTTACCTCTACGCGCCTACGTATTACTAAAGCACGCTATAAAGAAGAAGCTACTACTACTAAAGAGAAGAAGAAGAAGGAGAGAAAGGAGAAGTAGTAAGCTCGTCATACTACCTCTACCTATACCTCCCCCCCGCCTTACCTCTACTACCCTCTTCCTCTTCCCTAGAGCGTAGAGCTCTCTAAGTAGAGCTCTACCTTAGCTGCGCTAAAAGTACTTTAGTAGGTACCTCCCTTAGAGAGTACTATAACTCTATTAGGGAGAGTCTATACTATATACGCTATACCTATAGGTATAAGTATAAGCTTATATAAGTAACTCTTTTCCTCTTATAAGCTTTAATTATAGCTCTTAAATAAGCTTTAGTAGCTCTTAAATAAGCTTTATCTTATCTTTTAATAGTTAGTAGTACTAACTATTAATTTTTAGCGGTCCCCTCGCTACTCCTACTACTATAGCGCTTATAGCCGCCCTTTACTATTCGCTAAAGGCTAGTACCTCTAAATTAGCCTAGCTAAGGCGTAAGCTTCACTTTATACTAAAGCTTAAGGGGGTGTAGTAGACGCTAGGGCGCTCTACTCCCCCTCTACCTCCTCTACTACTACCTCTACTAGCTCGCTCCCTACCCCCTACGCTCTCTAGAGTATCTTACCCTATTACGCTTAGCACTACGCCTAGTCCCTCTCGCGCTACTACCCCTACTACCTCTACTACTAAAGCTACTACTACTACTCTTACTACTACTAGGTAGCTAGTTACTACTACTACTACTCTACCGCCTAGGGATAAGCGAGCTAAAGAGGCCTTTATATATTATCTACGTATAATAGCTCTCTTTAGTAAGCTCGTTACCTTATTTATATAATAGGGCTCTAGCTCTAGAGCTTTAGCTCTCTAATTTAAACTCTTCTCTATACTCTATATACTCTACTCTTATAATACCCTAGCTTAAGCTCCTCTCTTATATCTTTTAAGTTTAGTTAAGCTTTAAACCTCTTAAACTACTACTTTAGTAAGTACTTTATTAATCTATTAGCTAGTATCTTATTTATTAGTATATATAAGACTTAAAAAGAGCCTTTAGCGTACTCTTAGCGTAGCTATATATTCTATATATTAACGTAGCATAAACGCGTTATTACGCGCTCGTTTTAACCTACTATAAGTTGAATTATTTACTAGTTATTATAGAATATATTCTAGGTAGCTCCTAAATTAAGGGTAAGCTCCTTAAATAGTCTCTTAAGAGCTATTACTTCTTTACTTATATATTTAAGAGTAAAGAGCTTAGCTTCTATTATTAAAGTAGTTACTATTACTTAACGAGTAGCTCTCTATATAATTACTCCTCTAAAGAGAGTTATAATATAGCCTTAAGATAAGTAGCGTATTACTAGATTATCTATAAACGAGGCGTCTCTATAGATAAGAAGCTCTACTCTATTATATTAGCTATACTAAATTACGTAGTAGTAAGTTTAGTATAGATAGATTATAACCTAGTTCGTAGCTTTAAGGTACTCTTTACTTAGGTTTATAAGATAATAAGAGAGCTTTAAGGTAGTAAAAGCTATATTAGAGCGTACTATAATTATAGTATAGAGTATTAAGCTAACGCGCTCTTAGTACTCTTTTATCTTACGCTTTAAAGCCTCTCCTTAGCTTCTCTAAAGCTCCTCTTAAGGTAGTAGAGTAGCTAGGAATAGTACTAAGCTTACTAGATTAAATCTCTTTATAATCTTATTAATATACTTATTATATATAAGTGTAATAGTCCTCTTTAAGTAATCTCTTATTACTTATACTCCTAGGAACTAGCTTACTAGACCTTTATCTTCAACGTTATAAGCTCTCTTAATTACCTTAACGATCCTTTAAGTATCTAAGTAATAGTTCTTATAGTTTATTACTAGTATATTGTTAACGTAGAAGAGTAGGAGAATCTTACGCTCCTTATTAAAGAAGAGGTAGGGCTCCTCTTTTAATACTAAGAGCCCTACCTTCTTAAGTATTCGAGAGAGCTCCTTATACTAGAGTAGAGGTAAGTCTTTAAGTCTATATAGAGCTTAGTTAAGCTTAATACACTTTCTAGCTACTTTAAATCTATCTAGTAGTTCGTAGATTACTACTAGCTAGTACTCTCTA
>JAJTIZ010000279.1:0-31900 GCA_021365335.1 Phaeosphaeriaceae sp. PMI808
TCTCGCGATAGCGCGTAAGTAATAAAGAGACTATAAGCTTAATAATATATAGTTTTCTATTTTAATTAATAGGCTATAGTTCTTTACTATTTTACTATCTTTACTTTTTCCTATCTTTACTTTTATCTCTTCTTAGGTATATCTAGAGGGCCTAGTAGAACTAATATAGATTTAGTATAAGAGGCGTTCTATATACTAAGCTCTATAGTACTTAGTATAGCTCCCTTCTATATAATAGGGACCCTCTATAGTTTATATTTAGTAGACTTATATACTAATATATAACTATATATATTATACCCTATCTACTATCTTACCCCCTAATAATTATTATAAGATTATTAATTTCTTAATTTATATTAATCTTATTTACTAGTCCTAAGGATCTATCCTAGTTAAACTTTAGTATTATTCCTTTAATAGTTTCTTTTATTCCTATAATATTATATCTTTAGCTTAAGGTATCTACTCTACTATTATCTTTTCCTAGTATATATATAATTTAGAATTTATATTATCCTAAGAGTTCTAACTATCTAGTTTATTATTAATTTAATACTTTAGTTATTATAAATGTAACTAAGTTCTTATAATTAGTAAATATTATAAGTTCTAAGTAACTTTCTATATAAATTCTCTAATATTTTAGTATATTTACTATTATAAGTAATTCTTTATTATATATATTATATTATTCTTCTAGTCCTAAGAACTTTCTAGAGTAGTAGGCTATTAGGTACTATTTTCCTTTATATTCTTATAGTACTACTATACTATATATAAGGTCTAATATATTAGTCTTAAATCTTAATACCTCTCCTCTATAGAATAGTACTAATATAAGTAGTATTATATAAACTATCTTAAGTTTATTAAATACTTTCTAGTATTCTTTTATCTATAACTAAGGTATATCTTTCTTTATTAGGTTTATAAGTAGTAAGGCTTTTTCTAAAAAGTTCTTTATAAAATATCTATTAAAGTTAATAAATCCTAAGAATAACTATATCTCTTTAATATTCCTTAGTTCTTTCTATACTTTAACTACTTTAATCTTTTCTTTACTTATTTTTACTCCTTTAGTACTAATTATATATCTAAGAAATTTAACTTCTATCTTATACTATTTATATTTCTCTAGTTTTAGCTTTAGGTTATACTAGTCTAAGCTTCTTAATACTATTTTAATATATTATTTATATTCTTCTATAAACTATAAGTAGATTAATATATTATCTAAATATACTATAACGTATTTATCTAGATATTCCCTAAGTATATTATTAATTAATACTTAGAATATAGCTAGTATATTAGTTAGCCTAAATAGTATAACTATATACTTATAATAGCTATAGTATATTCTAAACACTATCTTCTATTCTTTACCTTCTTTTATTCTAATTAGGTAGTAACTATCCTATAGATCTAGCTTTATAAATATCTTTATATATACTAGTTAATCTTATAATTCTATAATATTTAGTAGTAGGTAGTAGTTCTTTATTATATTATTATTAAGCTTCCTAAAGTTAATATATACTTAAAGTAGCTCTTATTTCTTTAGTATAAATAATATTAGGTAGCCTACTAGCGATATTAATTCCTATATATAATCTCTTATAAGATTCTTCTTAATATAGTCTCTAAGTATTTCTAACTTATATTCTAATAGTCTATAAATAGGTCTAGAAGTTAGTTTCTTTCCTTCTTATAGTATAATTATATAATCCTAGGGTTAATACTTTAGTAAAGAGTTTTCTTCTATCCTTTCTATAAAGAGGTAACTAAATTCCTTATACTATTATAGGATATTAGGAGTTACGCGTTTCTCTAATACTCTTACTTTATAACCTAATACCCTATTAGTATCTATAGAGGTAACTATACTTTTATTATATATTAGTTTTAAAGTAGTTAATTTATAAATTATCTTCTTATCTACTATTTTATTTTATTAATATATAGGCTTAGATCTATATATATCTTTATAGTCTATCTATAAGAGGGTCTAGTATTTCTAATTAACTCTAGGATTAAACTCTTATAACTATAGTAATCCTAGTATAATATCTTTACTAGCTAAGGCTAGGATATCTAGGCTTACTTCTATAGTTCTTCCTTAGATAGTAAGTATTATAGTTATCTTATACGTTACTACTAGTTCTCCTAGTATAGCTTTTCTATTCGCGATATAGACTAGATAGGGATACTTCTTCTTTATAGGCTTAAGTCTAGCTCGTTATACTATATTTAGTAATATAAAGTTTATAAATAATCCTAAATCTAATAATACCTTTATCTATTATACTTCTACTATAACTAGGAGTTTAATAAGTTTCTCTACATTAATAGTATTATATTCTTACTTATTAAGTATAGTTCTAAAAAAGACTTATCTTATTTATACTCTCTTTTTATAAATCTATATAGGATCTTAGCTTCTTTATATCTTTTATACTTATCCTATAGATAGTATTACTAAATTAAGTATATATACCTTCTATTAATTAATATATTATTTATAGTTTTATCTATAGTTAATACTCTAGTAAAATATCCTACTATTATTTATCCTATAAGTATTATTTATAAGTTACTTTTCTATATTTATTCTAAAACTATTTATACTTAGATTTTCTTATTAGGAAATATCCTAAGTTTATTTTATCTAAGTAGTATATAAGATATTTATTATAAAAATACTATATCTATATTATTAGTAGGTAGTTTAGGTTTTTATAATATAACTAGTATTATAGAATCCTTATAATTAGTATATTAGATATATTAAGTAGTTTATAAGCTTCTTATATAAATAAATTAGGTTATAATCTATAATAGATACTTTATTCTATTTATCCTTTATCTTACTAATCTTTAATTAAGTAGTAGCTATCTACTAGGTTCTAGATTTCTCCTATAAATCTATCTTATACTATTATATCTTTATACTATAGTTTTAGAGTTTCTAGTAGTATATAATATCCTAAGGACTCTAGCTTAGTATCTTCTATATATTATTACTTTTCTTACCTTCTAGCTCCTAATTATCTTAGTTAGAGTCTAGGTAATCCTAAACTATTAGTAGCTTTATTCCTAGGTAAGAGTGCGTAGTAGTATTATAGTAATATCCTCTCCTACTATTTCTATAGAATCTTTCTTTTCTAGTAAATTTAAGGAATTAAATATTCTATTTCCTTATATTTCTTCTCTTAAGGTAGTTATACTTATACTTTTATCTATAAGTTCCCTTTTAAGACGTCTATATATATTCTCTACGCGTAGCTTATCTTCTACGCGTTATTTATCTAGAGTTAGATATCCTAGGTCTTTAAGTTCTTAGTCTTATAGTTGAATAGCTTTCTCTTTATTTAGTATCTTATATACTACTTCCTATTCTTCTTAGTATTATTACTTTACCCTTTAATTATATTAAGAGATTAGTCTATAACCTAATATCTCTTACCTATTTATCTCTTAGCTTTATTCTTTAATTAGTAGTTCTTTAATAGGTAGCCTAGTTTACTATAGTTATAGTAGGTTCTTATTTCTTACTATTATCTAGCTTCTTAAGGTAATAATCTTATATTTATCCTCCTAGGTTTATATTATTAATATATATATCGTTGAGTCTAAAATACCTATAATTACTACTAACCTAGGTACCTTTATAACCCTCTAGTATCTATAGTTTAGCTAGTACTTCTTCTTATATATATAGGTTAGTATAGCGTACTTATCTTTTACTTTAAGGCGAAATTCATATAAGTAGTTATTAACTCTAATTAACTCTTTAACTAGTTTATTAAGGTTATTAATTATAGCTCTACTTCTTATAAGCTCTACCTATACGCCTACTTTTAATCCTTATCTAAATATCCTTATAAGTACCTAATTATTCTATTTAGTCTAGATTAAATAGTTTCTAAATTTATTAGTATAGCTAGAAGTTAAATAATTCTATTATAGGCCTAGATAGCTTATTCTATAATAGCTAGTTTATTAGTAAGTTGGAATACTTATTATATTTTATCTTTAAACTTAATCTATTATTTAAATATATTATTATAACTATTATTATTATTATCTA
The DNA here is from genome assembly GCA_021365335.1 of Phaeosphaeriaceae sp. PMI808. Lineage (NCBI taxonomy): Eukaryota > Fungi > Ascomycota > Dothideomycetes > Pleosporales > Phaeosphaeriaceae > Phaeosphaeriaceae sp. PMI808. Next base: position 4,094 of record JAJTIZ010000279.1, read on the forward strand.
TAAATTTCTTAAGGTATAGTATAACCTATTTCTTAGCTTTTCCTCTTAAGTATATTACTATAAGTATTAGTTAATTATTATTAGGTACTTTATCTATTTTAAAGTAGATATTAACTTAAAGTAGCTATAATTTAAGCTTAGTATAGTCTCTATAATAGAGGTCTAGCTTTATAACCTTAGAGGTTATAGTATAGGTTAGTCCTACCTACTAGTTATTTAAATCTATTAACGTATTACTTATTATAGAGGTATTTAAAGTATTAAGAGTCTACTAAGATACTATAGTATATTTATAGAGTAAAGTTAGTTCTTAAAGATAAAGTAAAGTAAGAGGGATTAGTCTTACTTAGTTATAATAGAGCGTAGAAGTAATAACTTAAATTACTATACTATATTAAGTTAAATATAATAAGCCCTAAGGGTTTATTACCTACGCTTATATATATACTAAAGGCGCTTTATTTTAAGCGCTTTAATATACGCGCTTTATTTAAAGTAGTTATATAATAACTATTACCTTATCCTATATATATATCTAATAGTATCTTTATATATTATCTCTACTACTTTAGGGTTATAATAATTAGTATCGAGCTATATTACGCGTAATTTCTCCTTATTAATACTTCTAGCGCGCTTAGCTCCTCTATTTTAAGCTTAAGTATCTAGAGCTAAAGGTTTAATAGTAATACCTTATAAGCTTAACTAATACTAAACTTCTAGTTTTACTATAGTAATCTTATTATTAGCTTTAATTACCTTAACTAAGATATTATACTAATTTTTTAAGAAGAGAATAAGATATTCTAGTATCTTAATAATTAACTTTACTAACTAGTTATCTATAAAGTAGAAGTCCTACTATAGTTTAGAAATCTTCTTAGTAACTAGTATCTAACTTTTTTCTTTATTAAAGCTCTATACTTTATATAAGTAGAAATTAATAGAGATTCTTTCTCCTAGTCCTTTATAGCTAATTTATAGTATATAGCTAATTTAATATTTTATCTTAGCTTTACTATAGAAGTTATATTTAATAGTAGTTACTCCTTTTACACGTACCTCTTAAGTTTACTAGATAAGGTACTTAATTACTACTAGTTCTAGATAGCCTAATCTCTTATACTATAAGAGTATAGTTACTCTAGTTAACCTAGGTTTATAGGTATAATATATCGCTTCTTATAATAGATAAAACTTAAGTACCTATTAGCTATAGATCTTAGTAAGATTTCTAATTATCTACCTATCTAGTTTATTTAGGGTTATAGGTTCTAATTAGGTATTCTACTATATTCCTCTCTACTAGAGTAATTAGAATAAGATTAGGTTATAGTAGATATCTAGGTATATAGCTATATTATATAAAGCTAGTTTATTTACCTTAGATTAATTCTTTAATATTAGATTAATAGATCTATATCCCTTTACCTATATCTTTAAATTACTAGCCTAGATATAGTTTTCTTAAGTAGGTAGGCGATAGTTATAGATATAATTAGGGTTATTTATAATATAGTAGGTTATACCTAAATTAAGGATAAATAAATCCTATAGTAGATATTTATTATAGTTGTTTATTATAGTTTAAAAGGATATAGTAGTTAATATTCCTTTAATACTTAATACTCTTCTACTATATAGTTATTCTTAATCTCTAGGTATTAGAGTTATTAATTACCTAAAGCGAGGTTTAGACTATTATTTAATTAGTTCTTAAAGCGTTATATTATACTTATACTTATATTTAATAAGCTCTTTTTAAGTCTTACTTAGAATCTACTACTTAGGTACCTTATCTAAGAAGATATAATAGTAGTCCTATAAATTATAGGATCTATTATAAGTAGGGTATTTTTCCTCTACTATAGTTATTTCTAAATTTTAGAAGTTTATCTTATTCTTATATAGAAAACTAGTCTAATAATCTAGTATATATTTTTATCCTTAGAGTCTACTCTAGTTTCTAGAGTTTATCTTATTCTTATATAGAAAACTAGTCTACTAATCTAGTATATATTTTTATCCTTAGAGTCTACTCTAGTTTCTAAGTAGTATACTTTTAGTAAGAAAGGTATTTTAAGTTTTACTTTAGGTAGGTTTACTACTACTAGTAGGGTATTCTAAAGTATTATTAACTATAAAAGAACTATATATTTCTCTAATCTAAGAGAATAATTTACTATTATATATTCGCGGAAGTATTTTATTATCTCCTTCTAGTTTATACTAGGATTAAATTATCTATAGTCTTAAAAAGTTATAGACTAGATAGAAGTAACTTTATAAATAGTTATAAGGAAATCTTTAGTAATTATATTAATTTATAATAGCTCTATAACTTAATATATTTTAGCTTCTATAGAAGCTTAGTTATACTTAGCTATCTAAGTATTCTAGTTTACTATATTCCTTATTAGTTTAAGTAAATTAAGGTATCTCTTATAAGCTTATTCTTATTTAATTTATTTATCTATACTAATAGTTTATTTAAGATTAGTAAGCTATTATTATAGTAACTAATCTAGTAGGTAGTATATATATAGTAGATATAGTATAACTAATAATTAGATAAATACTATAATATACTATAAGCTTATCTACTCCTTATTATATATATATTAATTAATTTAATATTACTTAGAGAGAGTCTTATAGTATTTAAGATCCTTCTTAAATACCTTAAGGCTTATAGTTAATAATTTAGATTAACGTAATAGTTCCTAAATATTAGAGGCTAGTATATATTTAGTAATTACTAGAGGGCTAACTATTTCTAGCTCTTTAATAAGTTTAGTATTTATAGCTAGGTTAATTTTATCCTAGATCTTATAGGCTATATATCTTAATTATAGTTAAGTTAACTAAGCTATATAGTTAACGTCTATTCTTAGTATTACTATAGGATTATATTATACTTAGTAGATTATTTTATTATTAACTTATAATCTATAATAGTAATAATTAGTATTACTCCTTAAAATTTTAAGTTATAATTAATTAGGTATATAGTATAGTAGTAGCGCGTTATAGTTATACTATAAAGGTTCTAAGTTCGAATCTTAGTCTATCTACTTAGACTAAATCTATAGTAATAATTTACTATAGATTTAGTTCTTTTTACTAAATTAATTAGTAATTAGCTTAACTTAGTTAAGATATTAAAAGTTAAAGTTTAGTAAGATATACTAGGGACTAATTATAGAGCGCGCTAGTTGGAATTAGCTAGTTAATAGAAGTTAGGTCTACCTAATTTCTATAGGTTTATATACTAATTAGCTTAACTTATTTTAGTTATTAGTTTAGCTCGATTTAGTTAAGGTAGTAAGACTTTTAATTATTAGATTTAAAGATTACTTAGAAAGATTAATATAATTAGTAGGATTAATTAAATTAATTAATTATTCTTTCTATTATCTACTATAAGTTTATAGGAATATAAGAATATAAGAGATAATTATCTATTATTATAAGGTATCTAAGGTATAAGATATATAGTAATAATAGAGTCTAGATCCTAGGAGGAGACCTCTTACTAAGAGTAACTCTTAGTAAAAGATATACTAGAGGAATATCCTAAGATCCTAGAGATACCTAGACTCCTATAAGTTACCTAGGTTTATATCTACTCTTTCTACTACTCTTAATATACTTTAGAGAATTTCTTAATTACTCTTATACCCTAGAGTCCCCCTTTATTAAGCTAGTATATTATTTAATTATAGCTCTTCTATTAAAGAGATACCTATAGTTAAGCTAGTATAGTATAGTTTAGTTTAGCTTACTTAGCTAGTAGTACTAGTAGTATATATACGCGTATACCTATCTCGATTACTATCTTAATTACTATCTTAAATCTTATATACTTATCTAATACTTTAATAGTACTATATTAGAGTTATATAAGACTAGCCTAGTATCTTAAAACCCTATATAGATATTCTCTACTATAAATATCTTCTTAAAAGTAGATTTAAAGGCTAGTAGGAAGGTATCTTTATTAATATAGTAGATATAGCTATATACTAAGAGTAATATTCTATTACTATAGTAGTACTTTAATAGTAAGTAGTAGATAATATTAAGTAGTTATAGTAGGTATAATAAGTAAGATAGTATATAGAGAGTAATAATCTTATTCTCCTTATAGTACTCCTAGAACTCTACTAAGTAGTAGCTCTTATAGCTATTAATAATAAGTAGCCTATATACCCTAGTAGAGGATACCTTTATATAGGCGTTAAAGTACTTAAGCTATACTAGTATAAGGTTATTATTAATCTAGCTAGTAGAAGAGATACTAATAACCTAGTTATAAGGTAGATTAGTATACTAGGTAGAGATAAGGATCTTACCTATAAAGATAAGAAAGGGTAGGATAATATACTCTATTATAGTAATACCTTATACTAGAGTAATCTACTCGCAATTACTAGGCTATAGTTTCTTCTATTTTCTAGGTTTATCTAAGCCTATAACTATAAGCTAAGAGGTTATCTTATCTATTATAAAGCTAGACTTATTAAAATTCTATATATTCTTATCTATAATACTATACTTCTCCTTTATTAACTAAACTAGCGTAAACTATAAATAGATAATTACTAAGTCCTTATAGATAGCTTACTAGTAATTATATAGATAGCTCTAGCGCGTATATAGCTTAGGCGTACGCTTAATAAACCTATTAACCTAGTTCTTACCTATAGAGTTTCTACTATACTCTCTTAGTAGTCTATTAGCTATATCTTATATATTAGCCTTTAAGAGTAGTATACCTTATAGAGATTTATTAAGTATATACTATATAATTACCTCCTCCTCTCGTTTTATTAGGTACTTTAAGTTTAACTTATAGTCGCGTTAGTAGTATATTATATTATATTATTACTATATTATCCTCTAAGAAACCTTATAGACTAGCTTAGTATATTATAGGCTTTAAATTTAATTACTTTAGATATTATAGATAGTTATTAGATTTAATAGTTACTTGAAAAGATTAATATAATTAATAGGATTAATTGAATTAATTAGAGTAATTAATTAATAGGAGTAATTAATTAATAGGAGTAATTAATTAATAGGAGTAATTAATTAATAGAAGTAATTAATTAATCGTTCTCTAGCCTAACTACTCTTAATTATTATACCTTAATATACTTTAGAGAGTTCCTTAATTCTACTTATACCCTAGGGTCTCCCTTTATTAAGCTAGTGCGTTACTTAATTATAGCTCTCCTATTAGAGGGATACCTATAGTTAAGCTAATACGGCGTAGTTTAGTTTAGCTCGCTTAGCTAGTAGCGCTAGTAGTATACGTACGCGCGTACTTATCTTAATCGCTATCTTAATTATTATCTAAATCTTATACACTTATCTAGTAGTAGGTAACTAAGTTCAACCTTAGATTACCTATAAATCTAATATACCCCTTTAGCTTAGTAAGCCTTTAGTAAGCTAGAACTTATTAGGTAAGTATATAGTTATTTAAGTAAGTTTAGAGTTTAGCTAGTCCTTTAGTAATAAGCTAGATTAGTTAAGTATTTTTATACTAGATTATAATAGAGCTTATTAGTAGTTTAATCTATTTAGCTAGTTATATAAGCTTATTCTACTTCTTTAAAAAACTCGCCTATTAGATAATTAGATTTAATATACTAGAGTAGTATAGTTCTCCTCTTTTAAGAGAGATACTATAGTAGTAATCGCTTCTAGACTTTTAGGATTAACCTAATTTAGTTTACTAGAGTAGCGTAGTTCTCTTCTTTTTAAGAGATAGAAATACTATAGTAGTAATTACTTCTAGACTTTTAGGATTAACCTAATTTAGTTTACTAGAGTAGTGTAGTTCTCTTCTTTTTAAGAGATAGAAATACTATAGTAGTAATTACTTCTAGACTTTTAGGATTAACCTAATTTAGTTTACTAGAGTAGCGTAGTTCTCTTCTTTTTAAGAGATAGAGATACTATAGTAGTAATCGCTTCTAGACTTTTAGGATTAACCTAATTTAGTTTACTAGAGTAGCGTAGTTCTCTTCTTTAAAGATAGGGATACTATAGTAGTAATTGCTTCTAGACTTTTAGAATTAACCTAATCTAATTTAAGGTTATTAGTTAATATAGTTAATACTATTAATATAGTTAATACTATTAATACCGTTAATATAGTTAATATAGTTAATACCTCTAATACTTAGTAAGCTTCTATATTAGTAGTGGATTAGTTATACTTAGCTTAGCTAGGTTTCCTAATTTAATATACTCCTTATCGATTTAAGTAAGTAGATATAGTACTTATAAGTATACTCTTACTCTAGTAGATATAGTAAGACTAATAATTAGATTTTAAAGTAGGTATTTATTATAGTTGTTTATTATAGTCTTAGCTATAAAAAATACTTTTAGTACTTTATATCCTTTATTCTTCTAGTTATTCTTAATCTTTTAGTATAGGAGTTAGTAATCTCTTAAACTAAGGTTTATTCTATCCTCTAATTAGCCCTTAAAGTATAGTATTATACTTATACTTATAGTTAATAAGCTCTTATTAAGTCTTATTTAGATACTACTACTTAGGTACCTTATCTAGGTAGATATAGAAGTAGTCCTATATATTATAGGATCTATTATAAGTAGGGTATTTTTCCTCTACTATAGTTATTTCTTAATTATAAGATTATTTAGTATTACTACCACGTATACGTTAATTATAGGGTTTACCTAGATTTTTAAGTAGCGCGCGTTTAGTAGGAGAGGTGTTCCTAATCTTACGTTAGGTAGATTTACTACTACTAGTAGGGTATTCTAAGATATTATTAACTATAAAAGTAGCCTTATATTTCCTTAATCTAAGAGGATAATTTACTATTATATATTCGCGGAAGCGTTTTATTATCTCCTTCTAGGTTATACTAGGATTAAATCGCCTATAGTCTTAAAACGTTATAGACTATATAGGAGTAATCTTATTAACTACTAAGAGAAAGTCTTTTATAACTACGTCGATTTATAATAGCTCTACGACTTAATATATTTTAACTTCTATAGCTACTTAATTATACTTAGTAAGCTAAGTATCCTAGTTTACCTTACTCCTTATTAGTTTAAGTAAGTTAAGATATCTCTTATAAGCTTACTTTTATTTAATTTATTTATCTATACTAGTAGTATATTTTAGGTTAGTAAGCTACTATTATAGTAACTAATATAGTAGGTAGTACGTACGTAGTAGATGCGGCGAGACTAACGATTAGATAAATACTATAATCTACTATAAGCTTATCTACTCCTTATTATATATATATTAATTAATTTAATATTACTTAGATAGAATCTTATAGTATTTAAGATCCTCTTTAAATACTTTAAGGCCTATAGTTAATAATTTAGATTAACGTACTAGTTCCTAGATATTTATAGCTAGCGCGTAGCTAGCGATTTCTAGGACTCTAATTACAACTAGCCTTAGAATTAATTCTATTATTATAGCTAAGTTGATTTTATCTTAGACGTTATAGACTACGTATCTAGATTATAGCTATATTAACTAGGTCGTATAGTCTACGTCGCTCCTTAGTATTACTATAGGATTATATTATACTTAGTACGCTATTTCGTATTAGTTTACTTAATTAGTTAATTACTAATTAGTAATTAGCTTAAATTAGTTAAGGTAGTAAGACTCTTAATTATTAGATTTAATAGTTACTTGAAAAGATTAATATAATTAATAGGATTAATTAAATTAATTAGAGTAATTAATTAATAGGAGTAATTAATCGATTATTCTCTAGCCTAACTACTCTTAATTATTATACCTTAATATACTTTAGAGAGTTCCTTAATTCCGCTCGTACCCTAGGGTCTCCCTTTATTAAGCTAGCGCGTTACTTAATTATAGCTCTCCTATTAGAGGGATACCTATAGTTAAGCTAATATAGCGTAGTTTAGTTTAGCTCGCTTAGCTAGTAGCACTAGTAGCGCACGTACGCGCGTACCTATCTCGATTACTATCTCGATTATTATCTAAATCTTATACGCTTATCTAGTAGTAGGTAACTAAGTTCAACCTTAGATTACCTATAAATCTAATAATAGTAAGCTATATATTAGCTTTAGTATAAGGTCTTAGAGCTTAGTAGTATTAAGGTATTATATATTATTACTATATAGGCGTTATACTAGTATTTAGTAGGGTACTTAGTAGAGTAGAGTACTCGATAGTAAACTATATTATATATAATATATAAAACGTATATATAATACCTATAATAAACTTAATACTATAGTCTTCTATCTATATCCTAAGTTTATTAAGAAGAGTAATTTATATAATATAATACCTTTTAAGTAGAGTAATCTAGCTAAGCGCGCTAATAGCGTAGTAGCTTATATAACCTATATATACTATGCCTAAGGTATTACTAACTAGAAGAATATCTATAATAAGCCTAATAATTACTACTATAGTTATTATTTCAATTATAATTATAGGGGCTACTCTCTAGTAAGTCCTTTTTATAGTATACTCTAGGAGTTATACTCTAATTAATATAAATAGGTTCCTTTAGAGCTTAATAGTTATATTAATTACTTATACTAGTTACGCGCTACGTATAGTATTACTATTACTAATACTACTAATTATAAGACTAATACTCAAGTATATATAACTAGTATTATAAAAATAGAGCTTAGAGTAAATAGCTAAGTACTAAAAGCTTAGAGTAAATAGCTAAGTACTAAAAGCTTAGAGTAAATACTTCTTACTAAATACTCTAAGTATCTAAAGAACTATTAATTAGATATAAAGATAGTATAAATATAGAGTAGGAAGAAGTAGTCTCTAGTACTTCTTTAGTATATAGTTTAGCTCTCTCTTAGAGAGAAATAATAATAACTTATCTCCTAGTTATTCCTAAGCTTATTTTTTTACTATAGTTATAAGCCTAGCGCTTTAAATTATAGTATAGTCCCCTCTACTACATATATAGAGTAAGTAGAAAATACGAGTTTAGTTACTCTATCTCTCTCTCTTACTTTTTAAAGAAAATACTATTTACTTAATAGAAGATTAAGTAATTCCTACCTATACTAGTAGGTATATCCTAAAGGGACGCTCTATATAGCTAGAATAGTATATATAACTCTAATTTAATACTCTTAATAGAGGAATATAGGATAAAATTAATCTAGATAATAAGGTAAAGATAAGAATTCTATATAAGTAGGAACTAAAGTAACTAGACCCTCTATTAGTAGCGAGCGACGCCTAAGCTATAGAGTTCTATAAGACTTAGGTTATAGATTATAGAGTAGACTCTATACTATAGCTCGCGAAAACTACTCGAATTAATAATATATAGATATAGATTAATTCTATAGTTAATCTATCGCTCTTTAGCCTAGTAAAGATAATACTTATTAAGAAAAAGAATATAATAATCTAAGCTCTACTTATAATACTTAAAGATAAGTTTATACTAACTAATATAGCTATAAAAGGACTTATATATATTAAGTATAGAGCTTATCTCTATAAAGTAAAATATATAAGATAAAATGTAAATATATAGTTTACTAAGTAGAGAAACCTATATATAAAAGCGAAAGCCTATAAAATTATAGAGATTAAAGGGTAGCTTATAATCTAAGATTTCCTTAATACTCTTAATCTAAAAATCGCCCTAGACTAAGCTTATTCTATAAATTAATAAATTACTTAAGTAGTAGTACTTAGAAAAATAGAGCTTATACTAGTTAAGGTCTTAACTATATTCTTAGCCCTATTATAGGACTAAGCTTTAAATAGACTAACTAGAAGTAGTAGAGTTTTTATAATATTTAGAGGAGCTCTAGATAGAGTAAGGCTAAGCTCTAATAGAAATAAGCTATTAGACTATCTATATAATATAGTATACTACTAGCTAGCTATATAATATAGGAGAGTTAATAGTATACTAAATAGTAGGTCTTAGTATATTAAACTAAAGCTAAAAGAGTTAATCCTTTCCTAATTAGAGCTTCCTAAGTTTAAAACCCTTAAAGCTTACTTCGCTAATAAAGGTTAAACTAAGTTAGGCTATATAGATAAAAGCCCTAGAATAATTAACTACCTAGGTTCTATTACTATAGTCCTCTTAAACCCTACGCTTATACCTTAGAATATTTATAGAGTATATAATATAATATCTTTTAACTCTTACCTACTCTAAGATAGTATAATTATCGATAATAGAGTAGTAGTATACCTAGTTAATATAGAAGATCTACTTATACCTAGAATATTTATAAAAGCTAGAAGTAATAACTATATTAAAGTAGAAACCTAGTCTTTCCTAGTAGTAGGAAAAGATACTTAAGTACTTAAGAGAGTACTTAATAGAGTAAAAGACTAGGTATAGAAGACTTAACCCTCTATAATATTATAGTAGTATCTAGTTTTTACCTAAATATTATATTAGAAGCTCTACTTAAGAGAGTTAGACTATAGTACTTAGGACTTAATTTAACTTTATATATAAGAATAGTAGAAATAAGTATTATACTAGTAAGACTTAGGAGTAAGTATAACCTTATATTTATTAAATATAAGCTAGTTAAGCTCTACCCTACTATACTAAACGTAATTTAACTAAAAAGAAGGCTTAATTCCTAGATAACTTACCTAAGAGTAGATAGTAAAGAGCTTTAGTATTAGAGATCTAGTTACTTAGGACTAGTAGCTCTATAAGCTCTAGTTAAGAATACTTAGAATATAAGGATTAGTAGTACTACGTAACTAAAATACAAGTATTATATAGTTATATATATATAATAAGTAATCTTAAGATAGAAAAGAAGCGATTACTAAGGCTATACTAGAGAGTAGTATACGATCTATTTAATATACTAGTAAGTAGTTCTTAAGAATATTAGATAATAGTAATTAAGTACGAATTTAGTAGAAAGTTTTATATATATACTCTCTATAGAAAGAATATTATATAGATAATAAGAGCGTTTAAAAGCTTTATAAACTATATTAAAGCTTAGTATAGGTTAGGCCTATATAGTATTATATAAGATAATAATATAGTAATACTCCTATAGAGAGGAACTTCTAAATTATAAACTTAGAGCGAAGATAATAGGGTAGAAATAGAGTTAATACTAGTTTATACCTACTAGCTAAATAGAGGAGTAGAGAGAGCTAGCTAAGAGGTAATAATAAAAATAATTAAAATAAAGATAGGAGTAAACCTATTAGAGTACCTCTAGCTAGAGATAGTATATATAGTAATATAGCTTATAAATATAAGTCTATTATATACTTATAATTTATAAGCTCTAAATATAGTACTCTATACCTAGTTTATATAGTATTTTAGATACTACTAGCTAGTATCTATATAAGTAGTAACTATAGATTTACGCTCTAATTAGAGTAGTATATATATATATAGCTACTAAGTATATCCTTTAAATAGAGATCGCGTAGTAGGCTGAAATAAATAGAGTTTTAAAGTAAACCTAAGGGGCTATATAGGATATCTAGTAGGATATAGAGTATCTAATATCTATAGAATATAGATCCCTTTACTCGATAAAGTAATTATAACTTAGAATATTAGATTTAACGAAATACTCTTTTATAAAGAAAAGAAAGAAGTGAATAAGTACTTTATTAAAGAAATTAAAGAGATAATAGAACTACTCTATAAAAATAAGCTATATAATATAGGTAAAGTATATAAAGATATATTCAATTAGCTATATACTACTATATATAAGTATAAAGATACTAAAAACTTAATATACCCTTAGTAGAAGCTAGAGGGTAAGAATACTTATAAGCTCTAAGATTATACTAGCTAGTAAGATTAAAGAGATAAGTAAGTATTATCTTCTATATAGGTAGTAAGCGAGGCTAGTAAGCTATAAGAGACCTATATAGAGCTAAGAGTAATAGGTCTTTTTATACTAGAGTATATACTAGAGCCTAGTATTAATTATACTAATAGCTCCTAGGATATATAATTAATTAGAGAAGAGGGCCTATTAGGTAAGATAAGATCTAAAGGATCTTTAGTATAAAGTACTTAACCTATACCTTAGTCTAGTAGTACTTCTTCTATAGCTTTAGCTAAAATAGAGAATAATACTTTAAGAAGGCTATATAGAGCTCTAGGGATACTAGTACTAATATACGCGAGTAGGAGACTTAGAAACCTTAGACCTAATAAGAAGAGTATAGGTAGCTCCTATAAAGGAATTAAAGGCTAGAAAAGACTAAGAGTTTACTTAGTACTATATATAAATATTAAGTACTATATTAATAAAATAAGTAAGCTTATTCCTTAATCTCTTAATTAAGAAGAAAAAGAGCTATCTATAATTTATATAGTAATTAGAGTAGCTATAAGAAAAATACTAGAGTAGAAAACTAGTTAAATAGAAAAATATACTTATAGGGAAGTACTCCTAAAAGAGCTAAAGAAGTAGAAAGATATCTATATATACCTATATAGTAAGCTTTTTAAGTAAGTAGCTTAAAAGGAAATTAATACCCTTAATATAGTAGGTACCTAGAGTATAATAGAGAGATTAGAAGTAGAAGAGTATCTACTACTACTTAAATAGGTATTATTAGGGGGTAAGATAGTATATAGGGTATAATATATATAGTTATTATTAGTATATAAGTCTACTAAGTATAAACTATAGAGAGTCCCTATTATATAGGAGGGAGCTATACTAAGTACTATAGAGCTTAGCGTATAGAATACCTCTTATACTAAATCTATATTAGTTCTACTAGGCCCTCTAGATATACCTTAATAAGAAACTAATAAAAAGGTAAAGTAAGGAAATAGTAAGATAGTAGAAAACTATAGGCTATTAATTAGTAGAAAACTATAGGCTATTAAAAGCTATATACTATTAAGAAATCCTTTAGCGCACCTCGTTAAAGACTTAATTAATCGTATTATTAAGAATAAACCTAATTATTAAAAACCTAATTAATTACCTCTTCTATTAGTAATAGCTATTACCCTATTATTATTACTATTATAATATCCTTTAGTATTAATATTCTATTCTAATCTCTTACTAACTTATACTTATACTTTATACCTCCTTTTAATTTCTTTATTCTTTCTATGTAAAGGTTTATATATACCGCGCTACTATTAGTTACTTTTATAGTCTATATAGTATTTTAGGAGTTTAGTATAGGTACTATTACTCTAAAGTTACTACTATAGGCATTTAAGTTATAAGAAAACTAGGACTTACTCTAAGTAGCTCTCTAGAGGCTTATTATTATCTCTATAGCTATCTTTAATTATATTACCTTATAGCGCTTTTCTTTCTTTTAATATATTATAAAGCTAGACTAGGCCTAGGTTTCTATTCTTTCTATAGTATAGGTAGTAGTACTTATCGCGCTAGTATTTATTTTTATAGTTATTTAGAGACTATATTACTTCTCTAAGGGTAAATCTAGGGTATCCCTAGTAGCCTACTTTATTATTTCTATACTCTATTAACTTTTATTCTATAAAATCTATTAGGTAATCTAGGAAGTCTTTAAACTTAATATAGGTAGAGGCTTTTAATTATTTTAGGCTAATAGTATCTCCTTCTATTATACTATAGTTATAGTTTTCTATATATTTACGTTTATCTACTAGTAGTATTCCTAAATCCTCTACGCTAGGTTTATCTATATTAGGGTTAGATTTTATACTAAGTTAGTTAGTATTAGCGCTAGGTTTATTATTAGGTTTTTTACTAAGTTAGTTAAGTTCGTTTATATTAGTATTAGGTTTTATACTAAGTTTATTAGCTTTAGTAGTATTAGTAGTATTTAGGTTCTCTATAATTAGCTTATTAAGGTTATCTACAATTAGGTTAGACTAGCTAATAATCTCTTTACTATATAGAGTAAATAGGTTATTATTATTATCTAGATTATCTATTCTCTTACTTTAAGTATTATTAATCTAGGTAATTTATATATATACCTTCTTCTTTTTTAAGAGCTTTTTTAGCGTAGTTTTAGTTACGTGAAGTAGTACTAGTCTAGCGTAAATAACTACTATATTTTTATTAAGCTAAATAAGTAGGTTTACTTAGTAGCCTATATTATTTAATAGTCCTAAAATAGAACTATCCTATAACTATCTTTTTAAGTTAGTTAATAGTAGCTATAATAACTCTAGGTTAAAAAGGTCCTCTAGAACTTCTAAGTTATTTATTTATTCTATAATACCTTAGACTTATATGCGAATACAAGTATTAGTTATGTTAAACGCGTTCTTAAAACACTTAATATAGAAATTAATAAGCTAGTTCTCTTTAATCTTTTAATTTATTATAGTTATCTATACTAGTTTAGTTTACTTTAGTAGGTCGCCTATATATTATTATCTTAGTAGTATTAGGTTTATAATAGGCTTATATCTTATACCTATCTTTAATTCTTCTAGTACTATATAGGCGTCTAGGTTATTAGTAATCTTAGTAATAGTTAGGCCTCCTAGTATTATTACCTAGTCTAGTATAAACTCTATATAATAGAAAGTTCCCCCTATTATCTATATAGAGGTTTAGCTAAAAAAATCGTTTTACTATTTCTTTATTCTAAGTAATAATAGTATTTCTACTTTCTTACTATCCTTATTAATAATAGCGCCCTTAGTATCTATTCCTTTACCTACTTGTAGGTAGAAGTATATATCTATCTCTAGTAGGGTAAAATCTATTACTATAAGTATACTTACTAATTTTAAGTATTCTAGATAACTAGAGACTTTAGATCTAATAAGTACCTATATACTAGTAGTATATTTTATAGTATAGAACTATACTTTTATATAGATATTAGTTAGCGTTAGCGCGCGTACTATTAATAGAATAGGGATATTATACTTTATCTATAGCTATTTACTCTAGTAGGTTACTTAAGAGCATTATATATCTTCTATAAGTAGGTATAGTATAACTAATATATAGTATCGCTTCTACTACCTAAGTATTTATTCTATATTCTTATCTAAGATAGTATTCTTTAGTCCTCTTATACTAGTTTTTAGTACCTTTATAGAGGTTCCTAGTATAGAGTCTATACTAGGAGTAGCCTAGAAATTTACTATAGTAGTATCTTATATATTATTTCTATAATATTCTATAGTTATAGCGTAGTATATTAGGTAGGCGCTTATATATATTTACCTAGTTAGTACTATAGCTATTATATTAGTCCCTATAGGTTTCTCTTAACTTCTTCCTCTTAGGCTTTTATTAGTTTATCCTATACTATACTATAGTCTTTTAGTATTATATATTTTAGCGTAGTACTAAATAGGCTAGTAGGTACGTTGTATAGAGGGAGAGTCTATCCTAGTATATTTTCTATTTATACTCTAACCTCTTATAATACTTTCTCTACTATTACCTAGAGTAATTAGTATACTTCTTATAATATATAAGTATTTAGTAGTTATAGTAAGAATTTCTAGCTACTTTTATTATACTATTCTCCTAGGGTTATAACTTATAAAGCTACGTATTATATAGCCTTAGTTATAAATTCTATAGTCTATATAAGCTTTTACGCTACTTTACTAAGTTATTAGTATATTTCTTTATTTTTATAGGCTTTTATTAATTCTTCTATACTCTTAGTACTTTCTATTATTTAAACTATAGTATTCGCTATTATTAGTTATTACTAGCGTATTTCTATTATTATTTATGTTAAAGTATCTACTTTTATTTACTACTAGTATTTATAGTTTAACTAATATATAAGCTTTATACGCTATATATCCTTAGCCTTCTCTAGATCTATTAATACGTACTATATTAATATATCTTTTATAATTATTTATTATTATTTAGTTTAAGCTAAATAGTCTACTATCTAGACGTCTAGTTAGCGCGTATACTTAACTTCTAGTACCTCTAATATTTCCTATTACTAGCGTATATTTACCTTTTCTATATAGTTAATTACTCTTTATAGTAAAAAACTAAAAGTATATAAGTTTATATTACTTAGTACTAGTATTACTTAATATCCTTCTTTAGTAAATATAGATAGCCTATCTACTATTTTCTCGCTAGTATATAGTCTTAGTTCCTAAGCTACGCCTAGCTACTATAGTAGTCTTCCTACTTCTATAAGTTATTCTAGCGTAGGTAGGGTTAGTAAATATAGCTACACTAATATAGCTCGCTATTTTTCCGCGGTAGCTTCTATTATTAGTAGAGGGGTAGTTATATCTCCTTCTATATTTACTAATTATACTTTATTTAGTAGAGTAGGATTTAAAATAGCGTAGGTATTATATAATTAGGGTATATAAAAGATTATATAGTTAAGAGTATATATAGAGTTTAAAATATTTAGGTTACGTTTAGGTAAGAGTATAGGATTTAGGTATAGGTAAAGGTAGGTATAGTTACTAGTCTTTATATAGTTATATTATCAATTAAGTTTTTATTAGGTCTTTTACGCTATTATATATTATCTATAGCGCTGAAGAAAATAGATATAGAGTATAGAGTATAAGAAAGAAAAATAAAGACTATAAAAAGAATATAGGAAAAATATAGTTTACTCCTATACTTAGGTATAAAGTATTAATTATATAAACGCTATACTATTTAGTAGTTTAGATAGTAAAGTAAAATATATTATAAGGTTATAACTCCTATATAGATAGTATTAGTACGGCTTTTAGCCCTAGTATTTTAACTCGTAAGAGTTTTTATCTTATCCTAGTACTTACGCTATAAGTATCTTTATTAGTAGGAGAGTATTTTCTAGTTATAGGTAACCTATCTATATTCTATTCCTAGCTATCTAGTTATTATATTAAGGAATTATCTAGTACTTATACTATTTTTATTATATTTAGTATAGGTTAATAATATTACTTTTATTTTTTACGCCTAATATTATCCTTATCTTACCTTTCTTATAAGGTTTTAGAGTAGTTATTATTATACTCCTTTATAAGGTCTTTTATACTAGTTAGGTCTTCTTTATAGTACTATTAGTTATAGATTAATCCCTATCCTTTCTATCTAACTAAGTACTATTAGTAGCCTATCTTTTTATCTATCTTATATCCTAAAAGTCGCTTAATCTTATATAGGGGGAATTCCTCGTCTACTATATCTACTAGTTCTTAGTATAATTTAAATATCCTTTAGAAAGGGTCTATTCCTTTAGGTAGTAGTTTAAGTTAGGATACTAAGACTACTAGATATATCTTTATATTTTCTAGGAGGTTAAGGTAGTAGGTATTATTACTAATTTTACCTATAACTTTTAATAGTAATAATTACTAGGTATCTAGCTTTTAGTTTAAATATCTATATACTTAGTATCTATAATATAGTTAGAGTATAACCTAGTTACTAATATTTAAGCGTAGTAGCTTATAGTTTATATTATATTAGTATTTTATATTAACTACTATAAAAGCTAGCGCTTCCTTTACTATATTATAGTATTACTAGTATAGAGCTTAGAAATCACGTTCGGGTATATCTATTAGAGCTAGTAGTAGGTCTTATAGGTTAAAACCTATAAGTTACTCTAGTAGTAATACGCTAGTAGTAGCGCTTTTAGTAGTATTAAGCGAAAACTATATATAAGGTAACGCCGCTTCCTAGTCTACGTCTATATTAGCTATATAGAAATATTATAATATAATTTCTATAGTTTAATTTATTTATTTAGACTACCTATTAGTCTATAGGTACTATACTATTAATATAAGGTATTTTATTATAGTCTTTTTAAATATAGCTTACTAAAGTTTACTAAGGAAATATTAGTCTTAATCTAATATAACTACTTTTAGTATACCCTACTTATACGCTATTAAGGCTTCTATTAGCGTAGCTCCCTATTCTATAGTAGACTAATTAGTCTTACTAGGGATTAGTAGGATATACTTTATCTACTTATAGGTTACTATTATAAGTATATCGTTTCTATTCTTACTTACTAGTAGTATAGTAACTAGGTCTATAGTAATAGTATAAAAAGGTATACCTAAGGATTATATTAGTTCTATTATACTATATAGTTAATATCTTTCTATATAATTTTATAGGTATACTAAGTAGTAGTATATATATTTTTTCAAGTATTTTATAAGGTAGTAGATAAATATAGATAAGTTTATATATTAATATATTCTATAGAAACTTTAGTAGAAGTAGTTATTATATACTATTTCAAATACCTCTTTTATTAGTACTTTTAGTATATATAAACGCTCTATACTATTAATACTATTAATAAAATAGAGTATATTATTTCTATAGATAAAATTAATACCTCTAAGCTAGTATAGAGTAGTATTAGCGTTACTAACTATAGGCTAGTTAGCGTTTCTATCCTCTAGGTTATCTACGAGTATATCTAATATTTACTTCTAGTATAGGTTATCTTTATATACTATTACGAGCTTATTTTTAAAGTTATTATTAAGAGCTACTAGTAACGCGTTGAATACGTATATAGGTCTACTAACGTATTTAGAGGACTAGAATATACTATATTAGTCTACGTTTATAGCGAGTTTTTAATCTAATATTATTATCTTTACTAGTACTAGGTTTATTACTAAGCTTATAGTTAGGTATAAGTTATTATAATATTAGTATTCTAAGTTATTAAGAATATTTATTATTAGGTCTTTCTACGCTACTTACCCTTATAGTTAGCTTAGGTAATCTAGTATAAAGTATATATAACCTAGTCTATACTTAACTATTAAGTTTAGGAATATCTATAAGTATTAGGTATATTAGATAAGTCTAATATTTAGCTTATCTAAGGAGCTAGAAGTAAGATACTTTTATTAAGTAATTACTATAACTATACTATAATCTATAAATATATATATTATACGCGATAAAGAGATAGTATAGTATAGCTTCTTTACTACCTAAATAACTATAGATATCTTAAGCTCTATAGGGTAGTAGTTTATCTCTACTACTAATAGTTACTTTAAAAGGAAAAGAATAGGTTAGATTAACCTATCTAGGAAATCCTTAACTTTCTTTAACTAGACTATAGGACTATTTACTATACCTTTAAAACCTAGTAGAGCTAGTTATTATAACCCTAATAAGACTAGGAGCTAGTATAGGGTTACTATTAGATGTACGTATAGGATAAGGTAATAGTTATTATATAACTACTTTAATTAAAGCGCGTAAGATAAAGTATATAAAGTTAAGCGCTTAATATAAAGCGATTATATTAAAGCGATTAATATAAAGCGCCTCTAGTATATATATAATTATAGATAATAAACCCCTAGGGCTTATTATATTCAACTTAATATAGTATAGTAATTTAAGTTATTACTTCTACACTCTATTATAACTAAGTAAGACTAATCCTATCTAACCTTACTTTATCTTTAAGAACTAACCTTACTCTATTAATATATAGTTAGTATATTAGTAGACTCTTAATACTTTAAATACCTCTATAATAAGTAATATATTAATAGATTCGACCTAGTATATAGGACTAACCCGCGCTATAACCTCTAAGGTCGCTAAGCTAGACCTCTATTATAGAGACTATACTAAGCTTAAATTATAGCTACTTTAAGTTAACGTCTACTTTAAAATAGATAAAGTACCTAATAATAATTAACTAATACTTATAGTAATATACCTAAGAGGGAAAGCTAAGAAATAGGTTATACTATACCTTAAGAAATTTATAGATAATAATAATAATAGTTGCGACGATATATTTAAATAATAGATTAAGTTTAAGGAAAAGATATAATAAGTATTCTAACTTACTAACGAACTAGCTATTATAGAATAAGCTATCTAGGGCCTATAATAGAATTATTCAGCTTCTAGTTATACTAATAAATTTAGGAATTATTTAATCTAGACTAAATAGAATAACTAGGCCTTAATAAGGATATTTAGATAAGGATTAAAAGTAGGCGTATAGGTAGAGCTTATAAGAAGTAGAGCTATAATTAATAACCTTAACGAACTAGTCGAAGAGTTAATTAGAGTTAATAACTACTTATACGAATTTTACCTTAAAGTAAAGGATAAACACGCTATACTAATCTATATATATAAGAAAAAGAAATACTAACTAAACTATAGATACTAGAGGGTTATAAAGGTACCTAGGATTAGTAGTAATTATAGGTATTTTAGTCTTAATAATATACATATTAATAATATAACCTAAAGAGGACGAATATAAGATTATTACCCTAAGAAGCTAGATAATAATAAGGAAATAAGAACCTACTATAACTATAGTAAACTAGGCTACCTATTAAAGGACTATTAATTAAAGAATAAAGCTAGGAGATAAATAGGTAAAAGATATTAGGTTATAGACTAATCTTTTAATATAATTAAAGGGTAAGGTAATAATACTAAGAAAGAATAGGAGTAGGTATAATAGATACTAGATAAAGGGAAAGCTATCTACCTACTTAGCTAAGAACTTAAAGACTAAGTAGATTAAGTTCTAAAGGAATAATATAATACTAAGATACTAGATAGCTTCTATTTACTTAAGAAGTATAATAAAAAATAATAATTTTAAGGATAAGAGATTACTAGATATTTATATTAACGTCTTAAGGAAAAATAAGTAAGAAATAGAAATATTAGTTTCTTAGTATTTATAAGTAAAGAAAAATTACACTATAATAGTAGGAGAGGATACTACTATAATGCTACTACGTACCCTTACCTAGGAAAGAAAGTACCTATAGTTTAGGATTACCTAGACTCTAACTAAGATAGGGAGCTAGAAGGTAATAAATATAATAATTACGTAGATAATACTAAG
Source organism: Phaeosphaeriaceae sp. PMI808 (assembly GCA_021365335.1). Taxonomy (NCBI): domain Eukaryota; kingdom Fungi; phylum Ascomycota; class Dothideomycetes; order Pleosporales; family Phaeosphaeriaceae; species Phaeosphaeriaceae sp. PMI808. The sequence continues at coordinate 24,963 of JAJTIZ010000279.1, forward strand.
CTAGAGTTCTTAGGATATTATACCCTACTAGAAACCCTAGAACTATAACGCGAAGACGTAATAGTATAAGATAGATTTATAGGAGAAATCTAGAATCTAGTAGATAGCTACTACTTAATTAAAGATTAGTAAGATAATAAATAGATAGACTAGAGTCTCTACTAAGGATTATAACTAGATTTATTTACTCTAGAAGCTTAAAAGCTACTTAATATATCTAATACACTAATTAGTAGAATCCTATAATACTAGTTATATTATAAAAACCTAAACTACCTACTATTATTATAGATATAGTATTTTTATAATAAATATCTTATATACTACTTAGATAAAATAGGCTTAAGATATTTCCTAGTAAGAAAATCTAAGTATAAATAGTTTTAGAATAAATATAAAAAAGTAACTTATAAATAATACCTATAGGATAAATAATAGGTAGGATATTTTACTAGCGAATTAATAGTAGATAAAACTATAAATAATATATTAATTAATAAAAGATATATATATATACTATAGTAATACTATCTATAGGATAAGTATAAATAATATAAAGAAGCTAAGATACTAAATAGATTTATAAGAAGAGAGTATAAATAAGATAAGTCTTTTTTAGATAAGTACTTAATAAGTAAGAATATAATACTATTAACGTAGAAAAACTTATTAAACTCCTAGTTATAGTAGGAGTATAATAGATAAAGGTATTATTAGATTTAGGATTATTTATAAACTTTATATTACTAAACGTAGTATAATAAGCTAGACTTAAGCCTATAAAGAAGAAGTATTCCTATCTAGTCTATATCGCGAATAGAAAAGCTATACTAGGAGAACTAGTAGTAATATATAAGATAACTATAATACTTACTATCTAAGGAAGAACTATAGAAGTATACCTAGATATCCTAGCCTTAGCTAGTAAAGATATTATCTTAGGACTACTATAGTTATAAGAGTTTAATCCTAGAGTTAATTAGAAAAACTAGACCCTCTTATAGATAGACTATAAAGATATATATAGATCTAAGCCTATATATTAATAGAATATAATAGTAGATAAGAAGATAATTTATAAATTAACTACTTTATAACTAATATATTATAGAAGTATAGTTACCTCTATAAATACTAATTAGGTATTAGGTTATAAAGTAAGAGTATTAGAGAAACGCGTAACTCCTAATATCCTATAATAGTATAAGGAATTTAGTTACCTCTTTATAGAAAGGATAGAAGAAAACTCTCTACTAAAGTATTAACCCTAGGACTATATAATTATATTATAGAAAGGGAAGGAACTAACTTCTAGACCTATCTATAGACTATTAGAATAAGAGTTAGAAATACTTAGAGACTATATTAAGAAGAATCTTATAAGAGGATATATATAGGAATTAATATTACTAGTAGGCTACCTAATATTATTTATACTAAAGAAATAAGAGCTATCTTAAGTATATATTAACTTTAGGAAGCTTAATAATATTATAATTAAGAACTACTACCTACTACTAAATATTATAGAACTACGCGATAGACTAGTATACGTAAAGATATTCACGAAGCTAGATCTATAGGATAGTTACTACCTAATTAGAATAAAAAAAGCTATATTCTAAGTATTAATTAATAATATACTTAGGGAATACCTAGACGAATACGTTATAGTATATTTAGACGATATATTAATTTACTTATAGTTTATAGAAGAATATAAATAATATATTAAAATAGTACTATAAAGCTTAGACTAGTATAACCTAAAGCTAAAACTAGAGAAATACGAATAGTATAAGATAGAAGTTGAATTTCTTAGATATATAATTAGTACTAAAGGAGTAAAAATAAGTGAAGAAAAGATTAAAGTAGTAAAAGTATAGAAAGAACTAAGGAATATTAAAGAAATATAATTATTCTTAGGATTTATTAACTTTAATAGATATTTTATAAGGAACTTTTTAGGAAAAGCCTTACTACTTATAAACCTAATAAGGAAAGATATACCTTAGTTATAGATAAAGGAATACTAAGAAGTATTTAATAAACTTAAAATAGTTTATATAATACTACTAGTATTAGTACTATTCTATAGAAGAGAATTATTAAGATTTAAGACTAACGTATTAGACCTTATATATAGTATAGTAGTACTATAAGAACGTAAAGAGAAATAGTACCTAATAGCCTATTACTCTAGAAAGTTCTTAGGACTAGAAGAATAATATAATATACACGATAAGGAACTACTAGTAATAGTTACTATACTAAAATATTAGAGAATTTACGTAGAAAGTTACTTAGAACTTATAATATTTACTAATTATAAGAACCTAGTTATATTTATAATAACTAAAGCTTTAAATTAATAATAAACTAGATAGTTAGAACTCTTAGGATAATATAAATTCTAAATTATATATATACTAGGAAAAGATAATAGTAGAGTAGATACCCTTAGCTAAAGATATAATATTATAGGAATAAAAGAAACTATTAAAGGTACTATACTAAAGTATAACTAGGATAGATCCTTAGGACTAGTAAACGAGATTAATATAAATTAAGAAATCAATAATCTTATAATAATTATAAATAATATACCTAAAGAATTACAAGAAGTAATTATATAATAATATTACGATAATCTAGTATATAGATACCCTAGAATTACGAGAACTATAGAACTTATTAAGTAAAACTATAAGTTTAATAATATAAAGGATAAGGTAATAACCTTTATTAGAAAATATATAGACTATTAGAGAAATAAATATAGTACTTATACACCATATAGTAAGATACAAGTAATAGAACTACTAGAGTTTCCCTAGAAAGATATCTTAATAGACTTTATAATAGGACTACTACTATTAAAAGACCTAGCTATAGGAATTATCTATAACGTAATAATAGTTATTATATATAGATTTATAAAGTACGTAGAGATAATACTATTTAGGAATAACTATACTATATAGTAGTTAGTATTTATATTCCTAGATCGATTAATTAGATACTATAGAATACTAAAGTTAATTATTAGTAATAGAGATAAGCTCTTTATATTAAACTTTTAGGTAACGCTATTAGTATTAATAGGAACGAAAAGAAAGCTATTAATAGCTTATTATCTATAAATAGATAGATAAACAGAAAGGATAAATTGTATAATAAAAGCGTATCTACGAATTTACGTTAATATATAATAAAATAATTAGGTATTATTACTACTTATAGTATAACTTACGTATAATAATAAGTTCTTAGAATTAATAGGAAGAATACTATTCTTTATAAATTATAGAAGATATCTAAACCTATTTAAAAGAATATTACTAGGACTAAAGGTATAAGTAGTAATAGCTACTATAGATAAACTTAAAAAAGTATATAAAGAAATATAAGATAAGATACTTAAAGTATAAGAAAGTAGTATTAAGTACGCTAATAAAAAATAAAAAATAGTACCTCTACTAAGAGAGGGGGATAGAGTATATTTATATATAAAAAACCTACGTATAAAATAACTAAGTAAGGGACTTAATAATGTTAAGGTTAGACTATTTTTAATTAAGTTATAAGATAGACCTATTACCTATACTCTATAGCTACTAAAGGATATAAAAATCTACCCTAGGTTTTATATAAGTAAACTTAAACCTATAGACCCTAAAACGCTACTATAGCGAAACTTCTACTATAAAATAGAAGAAGAAGATAAATTTAAAGTTAAAGATCTCTATAGATACTATAAGATAGGATAAGAAGAATTCTAGGATAGATATTTCTACTAAAAGTAGTTAGTAAAATAGAAAGGCTACTCTAACTTAGAAAATATATAGGAAGTAGAAGCTAATCTCTAGAACTATAAAGAACTACTTATAAAAATAAGAAAGAAATATAGAAACTATTTCTATATAGGAATAATAGAATAATAACATCTAGATAATAGATATATTCAAGAAATAATTTAGAAGAATAAGGATTAGAACTTATAAGAGCTAGAAACTTAATTAGAAGAACTAATAGAAAAAGTAATACCCTCTATAGTAATATATTTATCTAATAACCCTAGTATAGACTAGAGTATAGGTAACGTAGCTATACTAATTAAAAGGTTAGGATAGTTAAATATTTAACGAGAATCTAGTTTACCCTCTAACTCTAATTCTAATATAAGGTATAAGGCCTTATAATAAGTATACTCTTTAGTATATTATAGAATCTTCTTATTCTATAATAACTAGTTAATAATAATAGTAAGAAGTATCTTATCTTTATTAACCTTTTTCTTATACTCTTTATAAGTCTTATTAAGAGACTCCTAGGATATACTAATATATAGATAATTAAGATAAGTGTATTTAGTATACTTTAAATTAGTATTTAGTATAATATAATAAGAAGATCTAGAAATAGAATACTTAAGATAAGAAGTTTCTATAGAGTAATTAGCTTTAAGGATTTTAGAGACTAGATAGAGCTTTTACTTATAGGCTAATAAAGATATTATAGTAAGCTAACTTATAACTAGTATAGGGTATACTACTTATAAGTTAGGACTAACCTAATTAAGAACTAAGGCCTAAGAGTAGACTTAACTAAAAGAGGGAGGATAGTATTATAACTCTAATAAGACTAGAAGCTAGTATAGGGTTACTATTAGATATACGTATAGGATAAGGTAATAGTTATTACGTAACTACTTTAATTAAAGCGCGTAAGATAAAGCGCGTAAAGTTAAGCGCTTAATATAAAGTAATTATATTAAAGTAATTAATATAAAGCGCCTCTAGTATATATATAATTATAGATAATAAACCCCTAGGGCTTATTATATTCAACTTAATATAGTATAGTAATTCAAGTTATTACTTCTATACTCTATTATAACTAAGTAAGACTAATCCTATCTAATCTTACTTTATCTTTAATAACTAACCTTACTCTATTAATATATAGTTAGTATATTAGTAGACTCTTAATACTAGTATATTTTCTAGAACTAGGTCTAAATTACCTTGTACGTAGTATATAAAAATACTAATTCCCTATTTCTTTAATACGTCTATTTCTAAGTATAACGGTTACTTTAGATTAGTATAGTATAGCTTTATATTACGCATAAGTACTATCTATATAGCGTGAAAAGCTATAGTTATATCTATATATAGTTTAATACGAATATAATCTCTAAATTCCTTTCTTTAGCGCTTACCCCCTAGGGCTTTATATATAAGTTCTATCTTAAGGTCCTATAATAGTACTAATAGCTACGTAAAATATAGGACTTTATCGCGTAGATAGCTAATAGCTCTAATATAGGTCTCTAGCTTAGATATATTAGTTAGAAATTATATCTAATTTATCGCTACTATTTATTCTTTAGTTATCGCTATACCTAATATATTTACCCTTTATCCTAGGATTATAGTAGATAGGTAGCTAATATAATATTTACTTAGGTTAAGTAAGAAATAGAGTCTATCTAGTAGCTCGAATACTTATTAGAGGTACTCCTTATATTCTTCTAGGCTTAATAAATAGATAATAAAATCGTCTATATAGACCTATATAAACTTATAAAAGTCGCATATAATATCCTCTATTTAGTGCTATATATAATATATAGAGTTAACGTATCCTATAATAGTAATATAAAGGTACTCCTAGCCCTAGTAGCTATTAATAGTAAACTTATAATAATCTTCTTTAGTAATAAGCTATTAGTAGAAAAATAATATACTATTAATAACGCTTATATGCGTAGAACCTTAGATATCCTATATAATATCTACCTATTTTCTTAGTAGGTAGGAATCCTTAAGTACTACTTTATTTAGGGCGCGTAGGTTAATAACTAGCTATCCCTTACGTATTACTTTACTATCCTTATCTATAACTATCTTTTAGACTACGAAAACTAGGTATCTAAAGTAGATACCTTCTATACTCTAACTTATCTTACTATTAACGTAAAGTTAGTTAAAAAGCTTATCTACTAGTTACTACTCTTCTAGTATAAGGTTATATAGTTAGATATTAAGTTTAATATTTTCTTAACCTAGGATTAGAGGAATTCTTATATAGTAGTTTTCGCTAATATTAACTATAGAACGTTAATCTAAGAAAAGGGCTAGGAAACTATTATATAGTAGGGCTAGCTTTACTACGTTTACTAAGTATAGTATACTATATAGGTAGATACTACTTAGTAGCTTTATTTTATTTTTAAATCCTACTATACTAGGTATAGCTACTACTAGCGCTAGCGACTTATAGACTTGAAAGTAAGCGTCTATATCTACTAGATAAGTATATCTAAGTAGTATAGAGTTTTATATAATAACTAGCTTATTTATATTATTATAGTATAGTATTATTTTAGTATTTAAGTCTACGATAGCTAAGTACGCTACTATATAAAGCGTTAGCGTATAGTATAGGTAGAATTCAAGATTATACTCTATTAGTAGGGGCTTAGTAGGTTATATTAGGACGAATACTACTAATTAAGGGGGTAGTACTATCTATCCTTTTACTAGGATTTTATATATAGGCGCTAGTTACTTTAGCTTTAGTATAGCTATAACTAGGATATAGATATTTTAGTAATATAGTAGGATTATACCTTACTTGCCGATATCTATAACTACGTCTTTAGGGCCTAGTATATCTATACCTAGTAGGAGACCTACTTTAAGGTTTTATACTATTTATAGTTTAACTTATATAGCTATAAATACTTCTTCGGTATTACTAGTCTAACTATATAGGTATATAGTACTTTTAGTATAAGTATTATATTAATATACTACTTCTCTAATACCGCGTAGTATTATTAGTTTCTCTATCGCTATTATTTGCATTTCTAGTATATATTACTTTAGAAAATCTTAGTTAATAAGTATAACTAATACGCTAGTATTAGG